>VZRV01006230.1:125163-151012 GCA_013398115.1 Falcunculus frontatus
ATATCCCAGTGCCATATCCCAGTGCCATATCCCAGTGCCGTATCCCAGTGCCGTATCCCAGTGCCACATCCCAGTGCCGTATCCCAGTGCCATATCCCTGTGCCATTTCCCAGTTCCACATCCCAGTGCCATATTCCAGTGCCATATCCCAGTTCCATATCCAAGTTCCACATCCCAGTGACATATCCCAGTGCCATATCCCAGTTCCATATCCCAGTTCCATATCCCAGTTCCACATCCCAGTGACATATCCCAGTGCCGTATCCCAGTGCCACATCCCAGTGCCATATCCCAGTGCCATATCCCAGTGCCACATCCTAGTGCCATCCCCGTGCCATATCCCAGTTCCATATCCCAATGCCATATCCCAGTGATATATCCCAGTGCCATACCAATGCCACATCCCAGTCCCAAACATGTATCCCAGTTCTCCATCCCAGTGCTACATCCGAGCTCCAAACGTGTATCCCAGTCCTGAACCCCAGCACTACATCCCCTTTTTGCACCCCAAAGCGGCTCTTTAGCCATTCCAAGAGACTCTTCCCACTTCCCATCATGTGTAAAATGCTGGATAACAGCGGTCACCTCATCCCACCGGCTCCCAGCTTTTATTTCTCAGGAAAATCCAGCGGATTTGGGGCAGCGCCGGCCCCGCCATGCGTTGCTCATCCTCATCCAGCCACATTCCTGCAGGATGCTCCCCATGCCACCCGTGGGCTTCCAGCCCTGATTCCTCCTTCCCTGGAGCAGCTCCTTCCCTGTGAGCATCCCTGAGCCTTTCCCATGTCCCGCTGTGTCTTCCCGGTGTCCCTTGGTGGTGCAAGGTGGGGTCAAGGCGCCGTCCCAGGAGCTGCTAGTGGCTCCTCCAGACTCCGTGGTGGGGATGGAGGACTAGGAACTACAGGAGTCCCGTTATCAGCCCTCATCTGGTGGCTCCGAGGTTCTTGGGAGCCAAATCCAGCAAATCCAACACTTCCCAGGGCTGGGGGAGCCGCTCTCTCCTCATTGAGGTGTTTAAGGGGCAGACGAGGCCCAGCGCCGTCCTTTCCCTTTGGGAAGCAGCAGACACGGAATGCTGCTCACTCTGCTCCTGGGAACAACAGCCAAGGCTTGAAACCTCGGCTGGGCTTAGGGGGGAGTCCCCAAGCCGCATGTGGAGCCCCACACACGGATCCCCATGCACACCCCATCCTGCAGCGGGAACACACGGAGCATCCCCAGGGGCCACCTCCCCGAGCCTTCCCGGCCTCCAAGCGCCCTCCAGCTCAGGGTTTTTCCCCCTTTCACTCCCTTTTCCAGCAGTTTGTTTCTCTGGCTCTCTTAGTCACGAAGGTGAGGCCCTGACAGAGACACAGACATCAAAAACAAGAGGTGATGAAACGCCGGGAATAATTAAGTTGCACTAAATCACCGGTCCCGGCGGAACGCTGCCGGGGAGCTCGGGAAAACTGGAGCACCAGGGAGCCGAGCTATTATTAATAATCACCAGCGCCCTCGTGAACAACAACCTACTTTGCACCCATTTTTTGGGAAGGGGCCGGGATGGGGAGAGAACCTCCAGCGTGTTGGGCAGGAGGGTGAGGTTCACTTCCCGCCGGCTCCGCGCTGCACATCCCGGGATATTCCAGCCCGGATCCATCCCGGGGCTGCCGGCACGGTCCGGGCTGAGCCCAGAGCAAGTCTGCTCCCGCCACAGATCCTCCACGCAACCCCGGGCCTTACGTAAGGGCAGCTTTATCCGCCTGCCATCGGGGCCCGGCCTGCAGCTCCCGTTCCCAGTGTGTGGGCGAGCCGCTCGCCCCGGGCTGGGAATTGCACAGCTCCCGCACCTCTGCCTTGCTCCACGCATGCAAGCGGCTGCAATTCCCGATGGGCAGCTGATAGCAGGCCAGGCTGTCAGTCCTGGATTTGCAGGGTGTTTGGGATGTGTTTGCCTCTCATCCCGCTGGGATTCGTCCTTGGGAATGCTTGGGAAGGAGTTGGATGTGCGGGGTTTGATGCCCTGCAGCCTCACCTTGGTTGTGTGATTTAAGGTCCGGCCACGGCTGCTGGAGGTGCTGGTGGAAGGGAATGCTCCAGGTCCCAAAAACCTGGGATGTCACTGGGTTTTTTGAGATGAGAAAAGAGATTTTAATGCAAAAATTCCGTCTCCTGTGAACGCTGAGCTGATGGTTGTGTGATTTAAGGTGGTTGTGTGATTTAAGCCTCACCTTGGTTGTGTGATTTAAGGTCCGGCCACGGCTGCTGGAGGTGCTGGTGGAAGGGAATGCTCCAGGTCCCAAAAACCTGGGATGTCACTGGGTTTTTTCAGATGAGAAAAGAGATTTTAATGCAAAAATTCCGTCTCCAATGAACGCTGAGCCAATGGCTTTACCCTGTGTGGCTTTGGGGTCTGATCCCACTTGGCTCCATCTCTGCAAGAGCCCAGACAGATTTAGGGTTTTGGGCTCATTTCGGGTGCCACATGGCTGTGGGTAAAGCTGGAACCCCGGTTCCCACCAGGTTTCATCAGGAGAACCGTCCAGACCTGGTCAAAATCCTCCCTGGCGGGGTAAACCCGAGGGTGTCGAAATTTGGGAGAGCTGTAAATCTCGTGTGTTTGTAAAATCTTTAAGCCTCCGTCTGCAACGCTCAGGTAAACCTTTAATTCCCTGACAATGCCGAGCTAACTCCCAGCTAAATCCTTAATTCCCGTGCACCGTAGCCCTGTGGATTCGCCCGTCTGCAGCCCAGGTCTCGTCTGCAGCATCCACGCTCTTTGGATGTGGAAAAATTCCCCAAAAAGTAGCTATGCCCAAGGTTCTGGGGCCAGAAAAATACCCCAAAATAGCTGTTCCCAAGGTTCTGGTACAGGAAAAATCCCCCAAAATTGCTGTGCCCAAGGTTCTGGGGCTGGAAAAATCTCCCAAAATTGCTGTACCCAAGGTTCTGGTACAGGAAAAATCCCCCAAAATTGCTGTGTCCCAGGTTCTGGGGCTTTTGCTCTGTTGATCAAAACCTCTGAAATGATTTTGCACCTCTTAAAATTAGGAATAACGATGGATCCTGCATTCCTGCAGTGTCCAGCACCTGCCTTGAGATCACAGAGTGCAGGAGGACGGGGAAAAGCCACCAAATTTGGGCTTCCAACCTTTCTGAAACATTGGATGTGACATGTGGGAGTGATCCCGTTGCTGCTCCGGCGTCACCAGCAGCCGCTGACAGACTTTCCCCCCTGATCCAACCGGATCCGATCCCGGGGCGATAGGGACGGGGTGCAGCTGCTGGGCCCCATGCAGGTGGAGGGGACGCCGAGGAGCCCGACGGGTTTGGGAGCTCGTGAGCAGCGTGATGACAGCCAGGCTGGGACTGGGATTGCTCCACGCGGGTCCCAGCCGCTGGCGGGACATTTCCCAACCCGGAGAAACCTGTACGGACGACCACCCTTGCTTAGGCAATTTTCCTGACTCAAGATCCCATCCCAAATCAGCAGGAGATGGATCTCTGCTGCTTCTTGCAACACAGCTCCATCCCAAACTGGTTTTCCCATTAATCCCTCTTCCAGTGATTTTTTTCTCACCTTTTTTTTGGGTCACCTTGGGTGCTGTTGGCTCCTCAGGAGGGTGTTTGGTGCTGCCTTGGCTTTCCTGGGATGGGGAGCTGAGCCCACCCAGCACAGATGAGCCAAAATTGTGTCTTTTATGACACAGTTCCTGGGGCAGGAGGGAAGGGAATGATTCCTCCTGGAACTGGGCAGTGACACACGGGGAGGGACCATCCAGCAGCCTTTTTTTTTATATTAGTGGCCCAAATATTGGCCTGGAGCAAACCCAGACAACATCGCCATGTTCATCCCCTCGGGTTTGCGGCCGATTTCTGAAGGGTGAATATTTTTGTAGAGGAGGGAGAAGTCGCTGATTTATTTCAGTGCCCAGCAAATCACAGAATATCCAGAGATGGAACGGACCCACGAGGATCAAGGGTGATGATCCCAGTGGGCTAAAAACCCTTAATTACACATCCCAAATAGGTATGGAAGCATCTGCCATGATCTCCACCTTGTCCAACTCACTTATAAATTAATTTTAGGGTCTTGGGCACCACCCACCGCCACCTCACCTGGGTCCTGCCAGGTCCCACGCCGGGTCCTGGCAGCTGAAGGGTTACTCAGCCCCATCTGCTCAGCTCCCCATTTCACAAGGGCGGGTTTGGAGTTTTACTACAAGTTTCAGNGAGATTTTAATGCAAAAATTCCGTCTCCTGTGAACGCTGAGCTGATGGTTGTGTGATTTAAGGTGGTTGTGTGATTTAAGCCTCACCTTGGTTGTGTGATTTAAGGTCCGGCCACGGCTGCTGGAGGTGCTGGTGGAAGGGAATGCTCCAGGTCCCAAAAACCTGGGATGTCACTGGGTTTTTTGAGATGAGAAAAGAGATTTTAATGCAAAAATTCCGTCTCCAATGAACGCTGAGCTGATGGTTGTGTGATTTAAGGTGGTTGTGTGATTTAAGCCTCACCTTGGTTGTGTGATTTAAGGTCCGGCCACGGCTGCTGGAGGTGCTGGTGGAAGGGAATGCTCCAGGTCCCAAAAACCTGGGATGTCACTGGGTTTTTTGAGATGAGAAAAGAGATTTTAATGCAAAAATTCCGTCTCCAATGAACGCTGAGCCAATGGCTTTACCCTGTGTGGCTTTGGGGTCTGATCCCACTTGGCTCCATCTCTGCAAGAGCCCAGACAGATTTAGGGTTTTGGGCTCATTTCGGGTGCCACATGGCCGTGGGTAAAGCTGGAACCCCAGTTCCCACCAGGTTTCATCAGGAGAACCGTCCAGACCTGGTCAAAATCCTCCCTGGCGGGGTAAACCCGAGGGTGTCGAAATTTGGGAGAGCTGTAAATCTCGTGTGTTTGTAAAATCTTTAAGCCTCCGTCTGCAACGCTCAGGTAAACCTTTAATTCCCTGACAATGCCGAGCTAACTCCCAGCTAAATCCTTAATTCCCGTGCACCGTAGCCCTGTGGATTCGCCCGTCTGCAGCCCAGGTCTCGTCTGCAGCATCCACGCTCTTTGGATGTGGAAAAATTCCCCAAAAAGTAGCTATGCCCAAGGTTCTGGGGCCAGAAAAATACCCCAAAATAGCTGCACCCAAGGTTCTGGTACAGGAAAAATCCCCCAAAATTGCTGCGCCCAAGGTTCTGGGGCTGGAAAAATCTCCCAAAATTGCTGTAGCCAAGGTTCTGGTACAGGAAAAATCCCCCAAAATTGCTGCGCCCAAGGTTCTGGGGCTGGAAAAATCTCCCAAAATTGCTGTAGCCAAGGTTCTGGTACAGGAAAAATCCCCCAAAATTGCTGCGTCCCAGGTTCTGGGGCTTTTGCTCTGTTGATCAAAACCTCTGAAATGATTTTGCACCTCTTAAAATTAGGAATAACGATGGATCCTGCATTCCTGCAGTGTCCAGCACCTGCCTTGAGATCACAGAGTGCAGGAGGACGGGGAAAAGCCACCAAATTTGGGCTTCCAACCTTTCTGAAACATTGGATGTGACATGTGGGAGTGATCCCGTTGCTGCTCCGGCGTCACCAGCAGCCGCTGACAGACTTTCCCCCCTGATCCAACCGGATCCGATCCCGGGGCGATAGGGACGGGGTGCAGCTGCTGGGCCCCATGCAGGTGGAGGGGACGCCGAGGAGCCCGACGGGTTTGGGAGCTCGTGAGCAGCTTGATGACAGCCAGGCTGGGACTGGGATTGCTCCACGCGGGTCCCAGCCGCTGGCGGGACATTTCCCAACCCGGAGAAACCTGTACGGACGACCACCCTTGCTTAGGCAATTTTCCTGACTCAAGATCCCATCCCAAATCAGCAGGAGATGGATCTCTGCTGCTTCTTGCAACACAGCTCCATCCCAAACTGGTTTTCCCATTAATCCCTCTTCCAGTGATTTTTTTCTCACCTTTTTTTTGGGTCACCTTGGGTGCTGTTGGCTCCTCAGGAGGGTGTTTGGTGCCGCCTTGGCTTTCCTGGGATGGGGAGCTGAGCCCACCCAGCACAGATGAGCCAAAATTGTGTCTTTTATGACACAGTTCCTGGGGCAGGAGGGAAGGGAATGATTCCTCCTGGAACTGGGCAGTGACACACGGGGAGGGACCATCCAGCAGCCTTTTTTTTTATATTAGTGGCCCAAATATTGGCCTGGAGCAAACCCAGACAACATCGCCATGTTCATCCCCTCGGGTTTGCAGCCGATTTCTGAAGGGTGAATATTTTTGTAGAGGAGGGAGAAGTCGCTGATTTATTTCAGTGCCCAGCAAATCACAGAATATCCAGAGATGGAACGGACCCACGAGGATCAAGGGTGATGATCCCAGTGGGCTAAAAACCCTTAATTACACATCCCAAATAGGTATGGAAGCATCTGCCATGATCTCCACCTTGTCCAACTCACTTATAAATTAATTTTAGGGTCTTGGGCACCACCCACCGCCACCTCACCTGGGTCCTGCCAGGTCCCACGCCAGGTCCTGGCAGCTGAAGGGTTACTCAGCCCCATCTGCTCAGCTCCCCATTTCACAAGGGCGGGTTTGGAGTTTTACTACAAGTTTCAGACAATGAAGGTGTGTCTGCGCTCCGAGCCTCGTTTGCCCGTTGTGTAGGCGTCGGGTTCAGCGCCGTCTTGTCAACACTTGAATATGTTGAGCATCACTCACGGGGCATTCTGTAAGAAACCTATTAAGTTAATTACCGAGGCTGTGTGTGTGTGTGTGAGAGAGAGAGAGAGAGGGAGAGAGCGTGTGTGCTGCTCCTGTAAAAAATTTGGCTTTCTTCGTTGCAAGACACTTGTGATGCAAGCCCCGGGCTCTCGGTGTGATGACATCTCGTCTGCTGCTGTAACTGAGCCGGGGCTCGGGCGAGCTGCCGGAGAGGGAGGGGGGGTCAAGGGAGGGACCCCAACTCGTCCTGCCTTGGGGACACCCACCCGAACACCAGGACCTGCTGCAGTGTCCCTGGGTGCAGCCCAGGGGGGGAAATGGGGTGTAAATCCTAAATTAGTGGGGTTTGAGCTCAGAGCAGCGTTGGGTCTGAGTTTGAGCTTCTCTGTGGGGAAGAGCAGCTCCTGTTGTTGGATTTTATGTTTCTGCCCCATCCAAATTCCTGGGAAAATGCAGCTTCGTGGGATCATGGAGTGGTTTGGGTTGGAAGGGACCTTAAAACTCGTCTCATTCCACACCTTCCACCAGACCAGGGTGTTCCAAACCCCATCCAACCTGGCCTTGGACATTTCCAAGGATGGGGCAGCCACAGCTTCTCTGGGAGACCCCTTGGTTTGGGAAGAGGGCTGGGAAGAGACCTCTTGGTGTTTTTATTTGCACCACCACCCTCAAGTGGCCCCAGATAATCAGGGCTGGAGTTGGGGGGGGGGGTTATTTTGGGGTGCTGGGAGGTCCAAGCATGGTCTGGGAAGGGGATGGAGCAGGAAGAGGCTCCATGGGGGGAGACCCCCTGGGTTTCTCCTCTTCCTGCTTCCCACCAGCCTCTCCAGCGCCTTTCCACCCCCATGGGGAAGGAGCTGTGGGTCTCCCGGAGGGGAGCAGGGCAGCTGGAGCGATGTTGGAACTCCGTGAGGAGCAGCACGTGCTGCCCCAGCCCGGCCACCCTTTCCCAGTTTTTTCCCCACATCCCTTCCCATCCCGGCTGGAACGCAGCCGCCTCACGCTTCGCCGCCCCCAAAATAATTTAAAATTTAGGTTTTCCCTCCCCGGAGCCCTAGCCAGGGCAGGGAGCGGGGTGAGCGCTGGCTCCCGGCTCCCGAGGAGGGTTTTTTTTGGGGAGGCGTTGCACAAACAGCCCCCGGCTCTTGCACGCGCCCCAGGTAGGGCGGCTCGGCCCCCTCCTTGCTGCATCCCACGGGAGCCCGGATCCGGTGGACTTTTATGGAAGAAAGGGAAGTCCATGGCACCGCCGGAGCGGCTTTGGCAGGCGAGCAGCAGCAGCGGCAGCGCTGCCGTTAACCCCTCGTCCTCCTCCTGCTGCTGAGGTTGCATTTTGGGGGGGGTCAGGAGCTCCTCTCGTGCTCTGCCGAGAACCTGAGGTCCATGGGATGCTCAGCAGCCAAAAACCTCAATTTAAAAGGTGCATTTGGCTCCTCATCATCATCCAAATCAACGCAAAGCGCTCCTGAGCATCCCATTCCTCCAGAGCACCCCCTCCCCGAGCAAAAATCCGAGCAGGAGGGAAAAGCGAGGAAAAACTTCAGTTTCCGGTTGGAGTTTCTCCCGTCCCAAGGGCAGCTCTGGACTCTCCCTCCGAGCTCTGCCAATTCCAGCCGTCAGGAAGCGGCGTGGGGGGGTTTTTGGGGAGGACGGCCAGGCCGAGCCCGCGGCCGCCCGGATGCGCTGGCGGGGGCCGGACAGCGCGGTCCCCTCCCGGCCGGGGCTGTCGTCATCGGGGGCCAAAAGGAGAATTTTTGGCCAGCGGAAGGAAGGGAAAAGCAGAAAAAAAACCACCCAAAAAACCCCCCTGGAGGAATAAATGAGCCCCCCCCCAAGCCCAGGCTCCCGCTCCCATCAGATTAGGGAAGCCGAAATAGCCAAGTTGGCCCAGAGCGGGAGCAGGGCTGGCACGCGCGGGCTTTGATCCGCCCCCGCGCCCGGGAAGGTGCCCGGGACGGGGATCAGACACCCCAGGGAAGAGGAATTTGCAGGGGAGGATTTTGCGGTGTGTGCGAGCACCCCCGGACCCCCGGTAGCCCCCCCAGCCCGGCTGCAGGGTGGGATTTGGTGTCCATGTGGGAGCTGCGGGGGGGATGGGCTCAGCGTCCAACCCCAAATCCTACTGGGATCTGTTGGTGGTCACGGCTGGGTGCAACCCCCCAAAATCCCCCACAGCACTGCCAGAAAGTGCAGGAAGGGGATTCTTCCCCCTCTGCCCCACTCTGGTGAGATCCCACCTGCATCTTGAGGTCTCCAACACCACGAGGACATGGAGCAAATCCAGATGGAGCTGATCTCCTCTGGAGCACCTCTGGAGCCAGGCTGGGAGAGCTGGGGGTGCTCACCTGGAGAGGAGAAGGCTCCGGGGAGAGCTCAGAGCCCCTTCCAGGGCCTAAAGGGGCTCCAGGAGAGCTGGGGAGGAACTGGGGACAAGGGATGGAGAGACAGGACATAGGGAATGTCTTTAAGCTGAAAGAGGGATAGATGGGATATTGGGAAGGAATTCCTGGCTGTGAGGGTGGTGAGGGGCTGGAATGGAATTCCCAGAGGAGCTGTGGCTTCCTCTGGATCCCTGGAAGTGCCCAAGGCCAGGCTGGAGCAGCCTGGGACAGTGGGAGGTGTCCCTGCCCATGGCAGGGGTGGCACTGGATGGGATTTAAATCCCTTCCCACCCAAACCACTCCAGGATTCCAGCCCGGCCGTGCCTCACAGAAGGATGTGTGGCTCCAGTGTGAGGAGTTGAGGCCCACATGCCCCACGGCCGTGGTTATTGCTGCTGACCACAGCCTGGATGGTGGCAGCACTGGGAATGTGCCGGCGCTTCCCAAGCACCGAGGGAAATTATCCCGGTCCCCAAAGGCGACACAGCGGCAAAGCCTCCTCGGGGACACATCCCAAGGGAAGGTTCCAGTGCAGGCTCCGCTCTCATCTGCACAGAATTCAGGCTACGGGCCTTTAAATGACTGAATTAGGCAAAATTTGGTGTTTCTCCAAGAATCCTCCGGAAATCTGCTGCTGGAAAAGCAAACTCATCTTAAAGCTACACGCACGCAGGGCGAGCAAGTTTTCCACTCTCAAGGACTGGGATGGAAAAGACCTTTCCAGTCTTACCTAGCCCTTTTTTCTGGCCAGGTCAAGCTCGTTCCTCGTGCTGGAATCTCAGGAGCTTTGTGGAAACCTCTCGTAGTTCACCTTTCCTGGGAGTTCTTTGCAGCATTTTGGGGATGCCCCCTCAGACCTGGGGGTGAAGGGGGGAAATCCAGGGAGCCCAGATCCATGGGGTGGATGCGGGGAGATCCTGGTGGAGCTCCTGGGGAGGACCTGGCTGGTGACAAAGCCCAGGGCACCAAAGGCAGGCGCGGTCTGGGGAAACGGGTGTGGCAAGTGGCATTTGAGCGGTGCCACCCTGTCACATCGAGGGGCAAAAAGTGCCCTTCTCCTTGTGCCCCCCATGCCTGAGCCACCCTCATCCCTTCCTCCTCATCCTCCAGACCCACCTCCACTTCCCATCCCGGCAGAGCAGCATCCCGCTGAGGAGGCGGGGGATGCTCCAGGGGGGTCCTGGCCGGATCCTGCGCCAGACAAATCCCACCCCAGCCCTCCCCTGGCCGGGCCAGCGCGGGGCCAGTGGGTCAGGGTGATTCATCCACAGCCAGCTCCGCCAGGAGCTCGCCCGGAATTGCGACAGCGTGGGGCTGTTAAAGGCAGCCAGCGCCGAGCCCGGCATCCACGCAGCTTCCTAACACACCCCTGGGGTTGCTATCAACATCCCTGTTGTTCTTAGCGATCGCATCCATCATTTATCATCCCGGCTTTACAGCACAGGCCCAGGGGCTGGGAGCTGGGGTGTGACCGTGATTGCGGCGCTCCCCGAGAGGGGCTTTGGGGTGCAGACACCCCCCGACTCCCCGGGCTCCAGAACACGGCAAGCAGGAAGGGCAGAGCCCTTTTCATACCCTGGTGCAACCATCATTTGTTCAACCATCGTTTTATTCAGCCTTCATTTTGCTCAACCTTCCTTTTGTTCAACTGTAATTTTATTCCGTCTTTATTTTATTCAACTTTCATTCTATTCAACCTTTATTTTACTCATCTTTGATTTTATTCAATCTCCATCTTCCTCAACTTTCTCACTTCTACAAACCCCTGGTGCTTCCCTGCTGGGGATGCAGAGGGAAGGGGTAGCAGGGAAGTTCCTCCATGAAGTTTCTTGGCAAAGCCACTGGCCTCAGCTCCCAAATCCAGCGCTCCGGCCCACACCAGGAGTGTCCTGGCAAAGCCACATCTCCCGTGCCCTCCCACAGCAGCTCGGCTGCACTTTTGGGAAGCGAGCCCAGCATCCTGCATCCCATTCCCCCCCGCCTCAGCTGCCTCCACAATCCCGCAGGTGTTTTATAAAAAAAAAAAAACCCAACCAAGTCCCTCTCCTTTTTCAACACGAATGTTTTGTCTGAGGTTTCAAAACCCTGCCAGTGTCATCACAGCCTCCGCCCCGCTGGCTCGGACCCCTCACCTACATCCTGCAGGAAAGGTGCAGATGGGCACAGCAGCCGTGCCAGCAACGCCTAAGCCGGGCTGGGATCTGTCTCTCGCTGGAAATCCACCCAGCAGAGCCTCCCTCTTTGCACCGGGAGATTCTGGCACTGGGAATGCCATCCCTGGGCTGCCAGCAGGGAGGCAGCAGCCTGGGAAGGTCCCTGCCAGGGATGGTTCGGGTTATGGAGTGCAGGGTTTTGTCTGTAGATTAAAAAAAAAAAAACAACTCTTGCAAAGAGCCAGGCACGGAGGTGATTTATGTTTATTTTGCTCAGTTAATAACCCGTGGCACGTCCTCCCCTGCGGCGTTAGGGTGGATCAGACAAGGCTGCATTTAAATTACGACCGTGCCCGATATTTATTTTTTAATATATTTTTATGGTCGCCTTCCCCATTTATCGTGAGCTGGAAAAATGTCTGGGTTGTGCCAAGAGCTGCCTAAGAATCCTAAAGGCTCTAGGGGTAAATCCTTGGAGTTCAGACCCTGGAAAAGTGGGAGAGGCTCTTCAGACCTGTGTTGGAGCGGTGACATCCCTGGGCCTGCTCCAACCTGAGCCTTCCAAGGGTGAGAGCGGGACCCCTCCTGCTCCCTGGGGACCCCTCCTGCTCCCTGGGGACCCCTCCTGCTCCTTGGGGACCCTCAGCGAGTTTTCCCAGGAGTTCTGGTGAGCCTCAGAGAATTTTTTGGGATGAGGGTGTGCAGTCAGTGTTGGTCAGTTGGTCAGTGCCTCTGGGACAGGGCGTCCTGGCACAATTTTGGGGTTAAAATCACCCCATTTTGGTGCTTGTGGCAGTGTCACTCTCCAGACAGACAAATCCATGAGCCGTGAGATCCCAACTCACCCAGGCTTAGCTTTCCTGAGGTTCTGGGTCTGCCCTGAAAAGAAGTTCCCTGCAGAAGGAAAAGTACTTTTTCCATCTTTTTCTGCCTGGTTGTGGCTCGGATCATGGTGGTTTATCAAACATTAGGGTGCAGACTGACAGGGAACGAGTCAAATATCACCCAGAGTGGTGAAATCCCATTAATATAAAATTTAATAAATTAAAAGAATGGAGTTTGGCTCTGGGTGAGGGGGTTGGCAGCTGGAGATGGGACGATTCCATGTATCCATGTGATCCTTGGGGACCACAGGGCTGGACTGGACATTCCTGGAGCCCATGAGAGGAGCAGGAGGCTCTGGAGAGAGGATTAACTCCTTTTCTTTGCATGCATGGGAAGCAAAGTGTCTGGGCAGTGAGGATCCGGACAGGAAGTTTGGATGGAGACGTGGAGTGCTGGTGTTTTGGAGCAGGGAAATGCTGGGAATCATTCCCACCTCAGGTCTGGGATGGCCTGGGCCACATCCCCAGCTGTGCCCCAGGAGCGAAACTGGCTCTGAGCACAAACTGAGGGCCCTGAGTCATCCCAGGATCCAGGAACTGGGGCTGCGGGGAAGCACCAGAGCAGGAGGCTGAGGATGAGGTTTGGGGTTGGGAAAGCTGGGCTGCTTCCAGCAGGAAAGGGAGGTTTCTCTGGATTTGGGGTGTGATGGGATCCAACCTCTGTGGGGTCTCGTCCCTGTGTTAAGTCATTCCCTGCCCTGGGAATGCTGTCAGAACACTTTGGAGTAACAGGAGAGGCCCTTCTCCAGGAGGTCTTTCCCACCCTGGTTCTTCCATGAACTCTTTCTGTGTTTCTCTGTATTTTTTCATCTTTCTCCCAGTTTCTTTCCCGACGGAGAGCCCGCGACAATCCGGCAGCATCTCAAGGCTGGCATAACGGGATGTGACATTTCTCATCACCAAAGGACTCGCGGGGTCGGGGCTGACAGGCTCCTTCGGGCACCAAAGCCCGGCGTGATGGTGATGGGTGAAGGGAGGGTGGGCTGGAGCCGCGCCGGCAGCGAGAGGGTCGGGGGGGCGTGGGCGAGCCAGAGCAGCTCGGGAGCATCCCACGCCCCAGATCCAGCACCAGGATCCCCGTGGAAGCAAGCTGCTGTGCAAACAGGCGGCCGAGCTGGCAAATGCCGGAGTTTGGGAGTGTTGGGAGCTGGCCGGGCCCTGCCCTGCTCTCTCCTGGCCTCCCTGCTCAAGGGGATAATTGGAGGGAGAGTTTCTCTTGGATCAGCTGTTTGCTTTTTGTTGGAAAGCGAGACGAGCCTGGATGTTTCTGGGAGCTGGGGGAGGAGTGGTCCTCCCCACCGCTGCGGGCTTGGGTGAGGAGGAGGAAACCCCAAAACCTTCACCTTCCTCTGCAAGGACACGGTGGAACAGATCCACATCCACCTGCAATTAGCATCCCATGCCTTTATTCCCCGTTCCACCTCTGCTCGGCTCGCAGGGAAGCCGAGCTGCCATCCCAGCGGCTCTGCCCTTCCCGGGATGCTCCCCTGCGCTCCCTGGGCCGATTCCTCCATCCTGACCTCATTACAAAGATCACAGGAACCGAGGAGAACAAATCTGGGCTCCCGCTGGGCCGGCTTTGAAGCCGCTCGGCCCCGTCAGGCCGCGAGGAGCAGCGCAGGAGGAGCCCCGGGAGTTTGGGATGAGTTTTCCCCATCGGATCATTGTTGGTTAAGGCCGGGCCGGCCCCTCGGCTCCTTCCCATGGGATGCAGCCCCCGCACCTGGCTGAGCCCCCTCGGTGTCCCGAGGTCCCCGGGGCCGGGTTGGGACGCGCTCCCGGCCCGGCAGGAGCAGCCCAGCCCTGCTCGGCTGCACTTCCCTGGGTCCCATCCGTCATCTGTTTGTCCTGGTCCCCTGCCAGCGATTGTGCCGATTCCCACACCCACTTTCCATAACCCTCCGTCCTCGCCCGGGCGAATCGCTGGCGAGAGCTCGCCACCCATCCCTTTCCCCTCCTCTCCGATGGGATCAGACACGTTCTGGAGAGGGGGGAGAAAGGGAAGGGGGTGAAAAGAAAACAAAAAGATCAAGGGGAAAACGCAACGTGACTCACTGCCTTTAATTTATTTGTGTTTATTTATTTATTCCCCCCCACCCTGCGCTGCGACGTGCAGGCAGCACCGAGGGCTGGCCGCGAGCTTCCAGGGAGCCTCGCTCGGTGTCCAGGGCACCAGGAGTGCGAGGGATAAAATTCCCCTCTCCTTCGGACAAGGAAAAGATCGAGGAGAGGAGCTCCTGGCACTCGAACTGCGCGGCACAGATTTTTCAGGCCGCCCAGGTTCTCTCTGCACGAGCATCCCGTGCCCCGCCAGCTCTCGGCACCAGCCGGCACAGACCGGAGGGTGGGAATATCTAATTCCACCTCCTACACTGTGTCCTCGGCAGGGGAAAGAGAGAAAGAGGAGATAAAAGGCTGGGAAGCTCAAATGGTGTCATTAGGAACTATTAATGCTCTCATAAAAGGGCATTAATAAACGCGGCAGCTCATCAGTGTCCATTAGCTCCGCTCGTGGCAGGGATCTCTGGGAGCTGCCGGAGTGTGATGCTCCCCTCGCCCTCACCGGCGTGTCAGCAAAGGGGAAAGGGGCGAAAGGGGCTGGAGGGGGGGTTATTCCTCCTATAAACCGCAAAAAAACGAGGAGAAAATGTCGCAGGAGAGAGCAGGGTGTCACACCCGACCCCTCCGATCCCTCCTGTATCCCGGCGGCCGTGCCCAGAGCTCGCTCCTCGCTCCCAGGATGGCTGTTTACTACTAAAGAAAAAAAAAAGGCAGGGTTTGGAGTGCTCGTCCCGACTTTCTCCCTCCCGCCCTCTTCCTGTTCTCGCCTCTTAAAAAGGAGCTTTATCCTTTGACTCTCCCATGCCCGGGGCTAGCGAGGAACCCGCAGCATCTCGGGGCGAGCAGGCAGCCCACAGCAGCGGGCAGGGAAGCAGGGAGGAGGCCCGGCCTGTCCCGATAAGCCCCTGGCAAAGCCAGGAATAGCAGCGCGGTCCCCGCACGGGAGCGTTCCTGCCAGGAGCAGAGAGAAACCCGCAGTCCCTGCCTTTGAAGAGCTGGGGCTGGCAGCCGCCCCGGATGGGCTCGGGATGGGCTCGGGATGAGCTCGGGATGCGCCGGCAGCTTCCCCCTGCCAGGCAGCGGCACATCTGGGGGAGCGGGCACAGCTGGAGGGCCCGGGCACATGTGCACATCTGGGCGGGGGAGGCGAGAGCCCGCGAGCGTGGGCTGGTGGTGCACATCTGGACGGGCGCTGTCGAGCATCTGCACGGAGCGGGTGTGTGCACATCTGGATGGCGCGGGTTTGCACATCTGGGCAGGGACGCAGCAGCTGGCACAGCCCCACGGCCCCGTGTGTCCCCTCCAGCACCCCTGGGTGCTTCTCCCCTCACACCCCGCACTCTGCTGTCACCCCAGGTGCCCCAACCCGCCCAAAACCTTACTCATCACCCCCCTGTCATTGGGATATTTTCGGCTCTGGCTGCCAAGGTGGCGAGCCAGCAGCAGGGGAGCCGATATCCCAGGATCTGAGCGGGCTCTTAGCTCCCTGGTGACCTTTGGTGTGCCAGGGGCAGCTGGCAGGAGGCTGTCACCGGCCGTGACTCAGAGCGGAGCAGGTTCCTTTGGAGGGAAAGGGAAGCTTTGATCCCAGGGAGCCGAGGCACCGAACCCCGTTCTCTGCGTGCGCTTTTGCTGGGACTTATCTGAGGCATCTTTTTTTTTTGGGATAATAACTCCCAGGGCAGGTTAGGACAGAGGAACCCTGGCAGCAGAGCGTGTGTGGGCAGGACTGGAATAACGGGTGCCGTAGGAGAGGATTTACGAGCGCTGGCAGCAGCGCTGGGAGGTTGGGAATGGCCGGGAATAGCACAGCAGGTCAGGGGTGAGGTGGGATGCACAGGGCCGGGATGTGGATGCAGCTCCTGTTATTGTCCCTTTGTCATCCATCCAGTCCCCACAGGATGCTCGGTGTCCTGGGAAAGCCTCCCTGCTCCCAGGAAGCATCCCGGGATGGGGATGGAGAGCCAGGCCTCCAGTGGGACTCGCTCTGTGAGCTGGAGTTTCTGTTGAGAGCAAAGCCAAAGCTTTGCCATGGGAATGCTGGTGGAAATCACCACAATCCCACCTGGAATGGGCCAGCTCTCCCAAATTCCGGCGTGCCGAGCAGCACCGAGGCTTTTAATGGAATTATTGCGGCTTTCCCAGTGTGCCACAGCCTGGATCCCTGGCCTGGATCTCCAGCCCATTGGCAGTGTCTGTGTGCAGGTGACAGCAGTGTCACCTGTGTGCCAGGGCGTTGTGGATTGAGCCCCTAAATCCCAAATAGCCAAAGAAAAGCCCTGGCTCGCTCCTTCCCACCTGCCCCGGAGAAGCGGCTCCAGAATGAACTTTACAGGGAAAACACACAAAATGTTGGGAAACGAATCCCTGGGGGGCAGTGGGCACAGCTGGGGGGGCAGGAGGGGTCCATCCCCCGTGGGTTTCTCTGGAGGGTCGCAGTTCCATGTCACCTCCATCTTTTTATCCTTTCAGGGCTCGGATCTGAGGATTGGGAAGATCAGAGGGAAGGTCCTGACAAGTGAGTGCAGACCCCGAATGAGAGGATGGGACAAGGGGGGGGCAGTGCTGGCTGGGATGGGCACACCAGGGCACGAGGGAGGGACACAAGGGAGGGACACAAGGGAGGGGACACAAGGAGCTCCCCAGGGCACAGCTGGGCGCCGTCTGAAATAGGAGCCACTTTTTCTCTTATTTTTTCTAGAGGCAAAAGTGGTTTAAAAACTCCCCAGCGGTTGGAAAGGCTCCAAACCAGTGCGAAAAGAGGGGGGAGGGATAAAACCCAGAAGAAAAACACAAGATAAAAGCGGGTGAATCCCGACAACTCCTGTGATGTTGCATGAACAAAGAGTTTCAGTTCAAAACGGGCCAGACGTGGCCCGGGGAGGTCACACCCCAGGGGAGAGGGGCTGGGGGCTCACCTGGCTGCAGGTGACCCAGTCCTGCAGGAGCTTCAGCCTCTTGTCCCTCGGTGTCACATCCTCCTGTCCCTCGTGGAGGCCGAGGGGCGGCTGTGCTGCGCACCAGGGGTGCTGTGGATCCCATGGATGTCCCTTTCCCAGGGACAGCCAGTCCTCTCTGTCCTCACCAGCTGGAGATGCCCCGAGCCAGCTGCAGGCCCCACATCTGGGCAGCCGTGCACCGCTCCCTCCCAGCCTGGAGCACAGAGTGCACCCCAAGACCCCCCTGGGGCAGCCCAAGGGGTGCTGGCCATGCACTGGGTGGGGGGCTGGGGAGTCTCAGGCTTGTCCCCCCCGTCAGGTCCCGGGCCCAGGGGAGGTTGTACCCATCAGGGGAGGGGTGGGGAGATGGGAAGGGGGTGGAGGAGAGTCCGGGGTGATCCGGGAGGTGGCGAGGGGCTGTTTTGGGTGGGCACAGTGGCCGCTCTGCTCATGGAACCCCCTGAGCTGATGCGTGGTGAGGGGTCACAGTGCAGGGAGCTGTGAGGGAGAGCTGATCCGGGCCTGGAGGAGGGTGATGGGTGCCTCGTTCCTGTGGGAATCTCGGCTTGGAGGGATGCTCAGCCCTTCTCCTCTGCATCCCAGGTTACAGCCGGCCCAAGCCCCCGCGCTACAG
This sequence comes from Falcunculus frontatus, assembly GCA_013398115.1. Lineage (NCBI taxonomy): Eukaryota > Metazoa > Chordata > Aves > Passeriformes > Falcunculus > Falcunculus frontatus. Next base: position 142,900 of record VZRV01006230.1, read on the forward strand.
CGGCTACCACCGCTACCAGTTCCGCCTGTACCGGCAGCCGGCGCACGAGTCCATCGCCCTGAGCTCCGAGGAGCAGGAATCGCTGGGTAAGGACCCGCCGTGCCCCCGATCCCGGCCCCGAGGGGCTTTTCCAGGGGTGTGGATAACGCCGCGTGTTCCGGCAGGCTGGGGATGCTCTGGTGCGAAGGGATCCTTACAGGGGACACGGGTGAGGTGTTAAAGCCTTGCCAGGCAGCAGAAACCCTTGGGAAAGGGCTGGTAACGGCCTGGCTAGCGGGATCGGAAGCAGGGAGAGATGTGGGCTGGGAAATGCAGCCCTCGCTGGCACATTCCCCCCAGCCCGGGCCGCGGGAGTTTCATCACCGGCACCTCGGAGCAGGCGGATAAGGATCAGCCGTGGAGAAGGTTTAGCAAGGGATTGCTCAAACCGGGCTGACACAACGCCCGCCAACTCCCAGCTCCCCAACTCCCTTCCACTGCCTCCTCCCAAAATCCTGCACGGCAGGGATGGAGCGGCCGAGACCCCCGAGATGCCGGGGCATCGTTGCTGCTTCATCCTGGGGCAGCCTGCAGGACCCCGGGGCGGGCAGGGATCCATCCTGCCCGGTGCCAAGCGTGGGCTCCTCCCTGCCCTGCTGGAACTCGGGGATCTGCGGCTCACGTGGCCTCCACAAGGGAAATTTCAAAACTTTCCCAGCTGGGACCACAGGAGCAGGGCTCGACGGGCAGGTCAGGTCGGTGCGTCTGGGCTGCGCTGCCTGACTCACGCCGTGCCTGTTAACCCGCACCGCACAGCCCGGGATGGGGGCTGGCTCCGGGGGGCTCTGGGACAGACCCCGAACCCCCCCACCCCGGCACGGGGCCGCGGTGCTCATGCCGGGGCCGGAGCGGGATGCGGCTGCCGCGAGTCTCCCTGCGGGTTCTCCCTGCCAATGGCTCTGTTTTCTGGCTCATTAGCTCCGCTTCTTAATGACACCGCTGATGTCACCCTCCCCCCCTCCCCGCCAGCGGAGCCGGCCCCTCGTTCCTGCTCGGAGGAGGGGGCTCCGTGCTGTCCCCACATTCCCATTGCAGCATCCCGGAGCTGGGAGGGGACACTGAGACACCCGCCAAGGAGCTTTTTCTGGATAAATCCTCTTATTAGCAGGACATGTTGCTCCAGACCAGCAAAATTCAGCCCCAACGGGGTTCAGGGACCCTGTGGAAGGTCCCCCACCACCCCCCTGTCCCCAAGGCGTGGGGTGGCCTGGTATTCCCCAGCCGGGGCTGTCTCCAGCCTGTCCGAGTTTCCCAGCCCTTCCCGCACTTCCTGGGAAAGACCCGGTGGATATTTTTCCACAGCATCCGATGCTCAGGCATCGTTTGTCAGGCAGCTGCAGGGTCTGGCGGGGGCTGGCGTTTAAGGAGTTGGTCGAAGGTTATTTTTAACCTATTCCCTGCTGTATCACATCCTTGGCCTGTCCAGGCAGTGCTGCTGCATTGAGACACCGATAGGCTCTTTATTCCCAGGGAAAGAACCCTAAAAGCAGCCAAGGGATGAGATTTTGGTGTCTCAAGGGTTTTAAATAAATCCGTCCCCAAGGCAGGGAGATGGATCCGCTGGAGCATCCAGCCCTGCATGGCTGAGCCCTGCAGTGCAAAGGCAGCACACGGGGGAGAGGAGCAGACACCTTCGGCAGGAGGTGGGAACAAGGACGGGGTGACCCCAATCCCAAAGGATGGTGGATGAGAACCCAGCCCGCACCTCCGCGGCTCTGCCTCGCTCCTCTCCTGCCGCAGAAGCAGTGCAGGTTCTCCCGGCGATGCCGCAGGCACAGTTCGCATCCTCGCTCGGAATTTCCCATCTTATTTGGCCTCAAATGAACCCCTCCTTGCTGCTTTTGCTCTGTCCTACATCTGGTGACAGCGATATCTCTGTCTCACCAAGGTTGGGGACAGCCAACATCACCAACCCCGCAGAGGGGACATGTCCTGACCGGGCGCGGGGAGCGGCGCTGGCCCCTCCCAGCCTCGGGATGCATCGGGCCTGCAGCGCTGCAGCCCTGTGCCGGGCGTCGCTCCCTCGGCAGCTCGTCCCCTGGCACAGCTGAGCCCCACCAGAGCCCTTCTGCTCGGCTCCCAGGAAAATTCCCTCCTGGCACGGGATGCGTTTTGGGGGCCAGACCAGGCAAGGCCCCGGGCCAAGCGTGGCCGAGCCGGGGGAGGTGACAGTGCCAGGCGGGATGGCAGGAGCCCGGCCAGAGCCTCCAGAAGAGGGCACTAAACCAGGACCTGCCCGCGTCGCCTGTCCCTGCTCCTGGAGAAGATCCCTGGGAATTTAAAACGCGAGGGGCGACGGCGAGCGAGGGAAACAAATCCGTGATTCTTCTCCCTCCTTGCGTGGCTGCTCAGAGGGAGCGAGGACATTTCCACGGTGGCTCCAGTGCCCACCCTGCCGTGGGGGTGTCCCGGTTGGGATGGCACTGACAGGCACAGGTCGGGTGCTGGAAGGGCTGCAGGACCTGGACACGTCCCCCTGTCACTCGTGGCAATGTGGAAATCGGCTATTTACGGCCGAGGTGTTTCTCCAGGGCGGCTCTTGAGCAAAAATCTTGTTTCATCAGGAAAAAAAAAACACCCTGATCCTTCCCCGTGAGGGTTTCTGCTCAATCCCGGCACCAGCCGGCTCCGTGTGAATTTGGGCAAACAACTCAGAGCCTCAGTTTCTCCTCTGGAGTCTGATTCACTTCAGTTTTTGGCCGTGCCACTAAACTGTCACTGAGCACCAGCTCTGTTCCCGCTCAGGACCGAAGGTGGGGACATTTGGGGTGTCCCCACGGCTCTTCCTGCCATTTGCCTCACTTCCCTCGCAGCCAGGAGCGTTACAAGCCGTGGTTGTGTTTTGGGGAGATGCAAGATAATAATTTGTGGTCTCTGAAATGTCACAGCCGCCATCGCATCCCGAGGTGGCAGCGCTCGCCACAGGCTCTCGATCCACGGGAAATCCCTCAGCCGGGGGAATTTGGGCGCCCACCTGACCCCGGTTGTGGTGCTGGGGAATTAAAGTTCCCTCCCCCCCAGCTTTCATCGAGGGGGATCTTTAATTAGCACAAAATCTTGAGGCTTAATTGCACCTGAGTACATCTCTCTGCTTCCACCTTTTCCCATCAGCTCCGGCGAGCTGGGGAGATGCTCCGGCATTCCCGAAGCCCCTCCTGCCCTGGACAGATGTTTTACAACTGGGAATGGATTTTTTTCCTCCCAGAAATTTTGCCTCCGGGGAGCAACAAGTCCTTTGGGGAGCAGGGAGCGGGATGAGCCCGACCAGCCGCCCTCCCTGCAGCTCCACATCCCTCTTCAGCTCCAGCTCCGGATCGGGGCCGCGGCATTGACTCATGAGCCGACCTCGTGCGCCTCCAATCCGATCCACCCAGCTGGAAAATCGGGTTGGACTGGGCCCCGGCGGGGAGGGAAAGGCTGCGGCTGGGACGGGAGGTGGCGAAGGGCTGCGGGGAGAACACGGGCCGGCCCAAGTCCCCGGGTGTCACTTAATGGTGACCAAAGCAGCTGCCGGCCTCCCGCCCACCTCCGCTGGGACATCATTAATCTTGGCAGAGAAGCATCAGGGCTCCCATCAGGAGAACATTCCCGCTGATGAGGCTGATAAATTACAGCCGGGGGGCCGGGGGAGGAGGGGACCGGCGTTTGTGGAGTGGGCAGGAAACAATGGCAGCGCTGGGAAAACCTGTGGGATCAGAGGGATGCCGAGCTCCCCGAGCCCAGCGGTTGCCTCGTGCCTCAGTTTCCCCATCGGGCGCTCCGGGCTCAGGCGGCCGCGCACGTGTGGGTGTCAGCGGGCACTCCTCTTCCTCCGGCGGGTGCTCAGATAAGGGCCGAGTGGGATGATTTAATCCTTTGGGAAATGAGCTTGAAAACGGACCAAGTCACGGATGAAACGCCGTATTGTTGTGGCAGGGAGAGGGGACAGCGGCACCGCGACCTCGGCTCCCCGGCCGGCCCCCTGCTCCTTTTCCCGGCTCCGTGATGCCAGTGACTCACACTCCCCAGCCCTGCGAGCCAGCCGGGGTGATTTGGGATGCCAGGCACAGGGAGTTGGTCACGCCGGGATGGGGCACCCGCTTTGGGCATGCACCCCAGGGGCTGGATTCGGTGTAGGGGGACCCGGGCCCCCAAGTCCGGCATCCCCCGGGACCATCCCCCCTTGGCCACACCCGCGGCTGCCCCGGGGCTTTCCCTACCCCGACGGGCCGGGCACAGCCGGTGCCAGGGCAGGTAGGAAAGTAGGTCAGGAAAAACCCCGGCCCCACGAGCGGGGCGAGGGCCGGGGCCAGCGCCTGCAGCTCCGCAGAGGCTCTGCCTCCCCCGGCTCCTTTCATCCGCGCCTCTCCCGAGGTTCGGCGAACATCAGTGACAGCTCCGGCACCCCTGGGAGTCGGGGGTGCCGCGTCTCGCTCTCACCCCGGCCCCTCGTGGCACCGGCTGCTCTCCCGCGAGGTTTTCCAAGCGCTTTGAAAGCCTTCGGATGAAAGGCACCCGGCGAAGGCTGCGGGTGCAGCGGGAGCGGCCCCCCCCCCGAGGCTCCTTCCCCTGGTGCCGCCTTCACCGGGACCCCCAGCGCGGAGGGGGTTGGGCTGAGACCCCGAAGTGAGGAGCTGCCCTTCCCGCAAGGCTGGAATTGGGGGATGGGGGTACTTGTGGCTCTGTGTCCCCGCTGCCGGTGATCCCAGCGCAGGACGTTGGGACCGTCCTTGCTCTCAGCTTGGTTTGGGTCCTCGGAGGGTGGAAGGGGACACCGGGGACCCTCCAGCAGCAGCCTGATGCACTCCAACATCTCATCCCAGCTGGAATGCGGGATGCAGGGTCCCTCCCGAGCATCCCGTGAGCTCCTTCCCGGGCCCTGGAGCATCCCAGCCGCGGCCCTTGCAGCTCCGGGAGGTCACGGGGTGCGGTGCCGTCACCAAGAGAGTCTCCAGAGCTTTTTTCGGCGCTCAGAGCCCGAGGTGGGGGGCAGATGGGAGCTCCAGCAGCTCCCCGCGCCATCACCACCCCACGCAGGTGATGCAGCAGCTCAGGTTTTGCTCAGCACTTTTGCAAGAGCAAAGGGGACGCTCTGCTCCGGTCGGGGCTGAGATGTGACAGCAGATAAGGACTGCCAGGCGGCTTCGTGACATTAAAGAGCAGCCAGGAAGAGGAGAGGACGAGTTTCAGATAAACAACGGGCCCCTTTCCCCCGTGTCCCGCAAGGAGGGGCAGCGTGAGCTGTTTGGGTGCCAGGGAAAGCCCCTCCGCTCACAGCAGGATGCTCCACAGCCAGACCCAGCCTCGGTGCCCGACCCTGGCAGGGCACAGGGGGATTTCTGGCCCACGGGGGCCGGGTCTGAGGGAATCCCTCCTGCCCTTGGCCGTGGAGAGGGTTTCCCTGCCTCCTACGTGGGAAAAACCACAGCTGGATCCAGCACGAGCTGCCCCCAGACCTCCGGGATCCTGGGGTCAGGGCAGAGAGCAGGGCAGGAGGGTCAGGAATGAGGAACCCCCTTGGCTCCAGCAGTCGGCGGAGCAGCAGCTCAGTGAGTGCCAGTGAGGGGGACGGGGGATCTCCTGCGACACCCCCGGGGGGATTTCCAGCCAGGCCACCCCCGGGGTGGGCTCGTAGGAAGCGGTAGGAAGCTCCAAATGTCAGGGGGCAGGAGAGGAGCCAACCCCGTGTACCCCCAGGACACTCAGAGCCGGGGTCCCCGTGACTCCCCGCTGTCCCCGGGGCTTCCCGGGGCTTGCAGGATGTGGTTTGGGGCAGAGCAGCAGCCTCACAGGGCTGCTCCCCTCTCCAGCCCTCCTCCAGCTTGGCTCACTCCCTTTTCCTCTCTCCCCAGGCACCTGGGACTTGAAGGACTTCGTGGAGGATTTCCATCTGGGCTACCCCGTGGCCTCGACCCAGTTCCTCACCAAACACTACAAGGATTAACTCCGGCCATCCCTTCCTTGCCCTGCACATCCCCACAGCACAGAGCCACCTCTGCCTGGAGCAGAGGGCACCCCAGCACCCACGGAGGATGAACCCACCCTGCTCCCAGCCCAGAGCCACAGCACCAACCCCAACCCCTCCGCTCCCAAAGCCAAGTTCTCTTTTCCTCTGGGGAATGTGCCGAGAGCTGTCCCAGCTCGCCTGGGTATCCCAGGAATTACGGCATTACCCCTTCTCCTCCCTCCTCCCCATTTCTGACCTGGCCCCCTGCATGTCCCCCTGGCACTTTGGGGACTTCGAGTTTGATGCCTGCAGCTTCCCGAATAAAATCTGGATGGAGCACATGGGGCTCTGTGCTGGCAGTGAGTGCAGGGCAGCACTGGGTGAATCTGGGATTTTGGGATCTGTGTGGGATGAGCAGACCCCTATGGGTGATGGGAGCAGGAGGTGGCCAGCCAGACCCTCGTGTAGGTGATCCCAGGAACACCCAGGAGGGGACAGGGACAGTGGTGCTTTTCCAGGAGTCCTTTGGTGGCACCACGTGGGAACCGGGCACGGAACCGGGCACTGCCCCGGCCCTGCCCTGCCTTTGCCCTCAGCCCGTTTCTCTTGGAAAGCAAAACCAGAATTAAAGGCATAAATCAGCAGAGCTCTGCCTACTGGCCACTTAGCCGGACCTCCCCTTTAATTAGCTCCTTAATTAAGCTTTCATCTAAGACTCAGTTTTCTCCGAGGCTCGGATTCACCTGCCTGTGGGTCCTGCTTGAAGCACATCCCGGTGTCTGTGCTGTGACAGAGCTGCCTCTGTCCTGCCCATGGCCAGGGATAATATTCCCCTTGGAATAAACGGCAGGGAACAGGACCCCAGGACATTTTGCAGGCGGGGGAAACTGAGGCACAAGGGAATGACTCGCTCAGGGCTGCGCAGGGAGGCCTGGGATGCTTCAGAGGGGTTGGGATGCTCTGGTTGCTGCATCTCAGCTCTGCATCAGTGCCTGGGTCTGGAACAGAGCAGCCTGATCCCAAAAAAACAGGTCTCTGCCATCCTGCTGGTCACCTTCCCTGGATCCCTGGCAGCAAGAGTGGATTTCAGTCCTGCACTGAGGGTTAAATGTGGATTTCAGTCCTACACTGAGGGGTTAAATGTGGATTTCAGTCCCGCACTGAGGGGTTAAATGTGGATTTCAGTCCTACACTGAGGGTTAAATGTGGATTTCAGTCCTACACTGAGGGTTAAACGTGGATTTCAGTCCTGCACTGGGGGGTTAAACTTGGCCGGGACTTTCCCTCCAGGAAGTGGCTCTTTGCCTCGGAGGGGCTGAATCACACCAGGGTCCTGCAGAGCTCATGTCCCCTCCAGGAGGGATCAGGGCATCCAAGAGGGATGCAGGAGCAGGATCCCAGCTCACCCCGGGCACACAGCGCTGGGTGAAGCTGCAGGAGCCAGCGGGAAGGAAAGCAACAAAAAAAGGAAGCTGGGTAACACCACAACGCAGGGAAAAAAACACGAACCCCGCTGCCACCGGCGCTAAGATTAGCAGCAGAGGAAATGACACCGTGAGATGTCATGGAAGTCTGCTAAAGTTGGATTTCTCCTTCTCTTTTTCGATCCCTGCCCTCGGAGCAGGGTGTAATTGGCCCGGCAGGTCGGAGCGAGGCTCCGGTGTAAATGAGAGGTCACGGCTCCGCTGGCATCCTGCAGCCAAACTCCATCATCCTTCCCTCGGCTCCTTGTGGCTGGGGTGGTTATTTCTGGTGGAGAAAAGGCAATCGGATGTTTATCCTTCTAGGAAATTATCACCGTCATTCCAGGGTTTAATTGGAGATGAGAGGAGTCGGATGCACGGCCGGGCCGAGCCGGGATTGGGATCACTGGGAGCCAGGGTCCAGAGTGACCCACTGCCCTGTGGGACACTGATGGGGTGGGATGGGATGGAGAATGGAAATGGGAATGGGGACAGAGACAGGGGATGGGAATGGGGAGACAGATGGGGATGAAGATAGAAAGGGAGGTGGGGATGTGGATGGGACGGGTGGGAAATGGGATGGAGAACATGGTTGGGAGTGAGGATAAAGACAGAGATGCAGAAGGACTGGGGAGTGAAGACAGGAATGGGGATGGGGATGGAGAAGGGGGACGGGGATGGGGGT
>VZRV01006230.1:175453-196130 GCA_013398115.1 Falcunculus frontatus
GCATTTTTTTTTTTTCCCTTTTTTTTTTTTTTTTTTTTTTTGCCTCCGCGCCGTGTTTGGAGCGGTTGCCATGAGTTCCTGCGAGGCGGGGAGGGGGGAGCGGGGTGGGACGGTGCCTGCGGTTTCCATGGACACACCGGGAGCACAGCGAGGAGGCATCCGGGAGATTAATGCCTAACCTGAGCCTGCCTGGCTCACCTGGGCACGGCTGGGATGCCCTCGTGGCCTCTGGGTGTTTTTAGGGAGCCCAAGGAATTGTGCAGGTTTGCAAGGTTTTGGTGTGCTGCGTTCCCTCTGCTTGTGCGGGCTGGGATGAGACTCAGGAATGCTGCTCAGCAAAGCTCTCTCAGCTTCCTTTGAACTTCCTGCCTTTCCCATAACGTGGAAAAGTCCTTCCCTAACACCTCCATCCCCTAGGGAAGCTTCGCCCAAGTGCAGAGGGAGGAGAAGCTCCACCGAGTTCGCTCCGTAACAGAGTGGGGAAGTGAAGGTTCACATCCTTCCTCGCGTGCTCCTGACCTTCCTGTCGGTGTTTGCAGGAACGCTTTGATCCCTCTGGGATAGCAGCTGATCCCATGGCCATGCAGCTTTTCTGGATGCAGCTACACCTTGGAGCTGAATCCATCCCCAAACCAGGAGCTTCCGAAGGGAAGGAGCTCAGGGAAGGGCCCTGGCGCAGTTTCTGCAGTAGCTTCGGGCCGGTTTTTGTCTGCGCAGAGGATGAGGGATGGGTTTGTAGAATCCCTCATCATCCCACATGCCAAAATCCTTGGGAAAACCAGGCTCGGAGGGTCGGGGTCACCCCGGCAGCGCGGGAGGCTGGGTGTCATCCTCCTGCCTGCAGGCACGGAGAGGTTTCTTTCCGGTGAAGGAATTGAGATTTTTGGTGGAAATTCAAAGAGTGAGAAGCTCTGGCGGGGATCCAGGCTGTGCTGGCGCTTGGGGTTTCGATGAGAGAGAGAGAGAGAAAAAGGGGAAAAAAAAAGCCCTGAAACTTTCCACGGGAAGCGGGCACTTCCCACAAAACATGGATTTAGTTGGCGGTCTGGCAGTGGTACCAGTAAAAACCAGTTGTGGCCACCAGTTCGTACCAGAGCAGGACCTGTGGGTCCCCAGCGAATGCCACTGGTGCCCACCTGGGGCAGGAATATTGAATTCAGAGGCTCAGTGTCATTTTTCCCAAATTAATTAACATCCAAACTGCCCCAGCCCCTGCTGTCCCTGTCCCTGCTTGTCCATCCGTCTGTCCATCCTTCCTCCTTCCCCTCCCCAATCCCTGCTCAGCAGCTCAGCGTCCCGAGGGGCAGCATTTTATCAGCAGTGGGTGAAAATATTCGGTGTTTATCCCTTGCTTATCTGCCGGGGGTCTTCTGGGGCCTGATTAGGGGTGGCAAAGCCACGTTCAGCTGGAACGAGTCGGGAAAAAAAGGATCACATCCCGTGGGAATTTATCCCCTGGGCACGCTCCGAGCTCCATCCCAGCTCCCCACGGCCGGGGGTGATGCCAAGGTTTGATGTCCTGTTCAGTCCATTCTAGGAAAGGACCATTCCTCCCGAAATTAGCAAGGCTTGAGCGATTCCTGCTGGCAATTCCTGCGTGCCTCCGTTCCAGGGGACCGGCGGGGAGTGGGAGGGGGAGCTCCATGTTTTAAGCATCAGCTCCCCACAGACCTCATTGAGCTGGATCCCTCCCCTGCCTGGGAGGTTTGTTTCCAACTCTCCTGTGCATCCAGAGGAGAATTAACTGCTTTTTTGGTGTGTGTGGCCCTGCGTTTGCACATGGAAAAGCCAAGTAAATAGATGAGATTGCTGGGGAAACTTCAGAGAAAAATCAGCCACAGCTTCTCCCACCTTCCCCTCCCTGGGGTTCCTGAGCATCCCCGAGTAGAGCTCGCAGGATTCTCTCCACCCACACTTTTTTCCCTACTTTAAGCTCTTCCCACCCTCTCCCTGCAGCGCTTCGCCCTCCTCCCTCCCCGCTGAACCCCTCTGCTTTTCCCAAACTCGCCGTGCCCTCGCGGGGAGGGGGCTGCGAGGGGCCGGGGCTCTCCCCCAGCCCCGCGGGGTGGGAACGCTCCGGCTGTGACTCAGCGCGCTCGGCTCTTCAGGAACGGGATTTCAAGGGATTTCACACCCCAAACACAACCCCAGCTTTCTCTTGCTCAGCAGAAACGAGACATCAAAAAAAAAAGAAAGAAAAAAAGCACCGATCCTGCTTTTTCTTTGGTGTTTTAGAGCCAGGCTCAGCTTTTAAGGGACCAGGGAGATCCGTGCCACGCCGGGAATTCGTGGCAGCGATGGATGCGGATCCATCTCCTCCCACCCCCCCCCGAGTTTTATTTATTATCCCCATCATACATTTTCTAACCAGAAAAAAACCTCTTTAATTTTAAAGGAAATGGTTGTGGTGCTGCTGTGGCAGCTGCACTTTGTCCCTCCCCATCCCAATTTCGCAGGCAGGGCCACAACTCCCAGAGGGGCGAAAATTCGGTGCCAGCAGCGGTTTTGAGGTGTGGGGTGAATCCGTTTGGTTTGAAAGCTCCGATAAAATCCATACCTCTCATCTTTTTTTTTGCTTCCTTACTGCCTTCTTCCCTGCTCATCCATCCCCCCCACCCTCCCAGAGAATCATATTAAAAGGCAGTGATTTAGAAACCGGGGAAATTATGTAAAATTGTAAAATAGAACAAAAAAAAACCCACCCCAATAATTGAGGAACAGACCTGACTTGCACAGGGTTATTTTTTAGAGGTTTTACTGAGACAGACATAATTACCAAGTGGCATCACGATGCTGATAGAGATATTTACTGCTGCACGGGGGATTTGCAGCGCTCCACTGACTTCCCTTTGTTTCTGGGAGAAAAGGAGGGATTTTTGGGGTTCCTTGTCCTCTCTGGTGGGGTGGAGATGGGGAATGGGATGGGACAGAACCCCCTGTGCCCCCATTGCCTTCCCTCCTGTGCCCGCAGCTCTGATACCCAACCAATGCTGATTCATGGCTTTTCCTACCCCACATCCCTCTTGTTGCCAGAATTCCCTCGATTTAATAATTTTCCCAGTGTTCAGCACTAATTTTGGATGCTCTCTGTGCCCCCCAGACAAGGCAGAGGGGCAGGTTGTGCGCAGGTAATGCTTTAATTTTAGTTTAATTTAACCTTTTTAATTGTCCTTTCCCACTGGGAACCAGCCTGGCTCCAGCTCCCTCCTTGTTCCCACCCTGCCAGAGAGTGGCAAACTGGTTTTAACTGGGGTAACGCTCCCCTGAGTAAAACCCCCACTTTTTTAATCCTTCCACCACCAAATTGATGCCATCACTTCCAAAAACATCGAGTGACAGCACCTGGCTGTGCATGGCAGGCGGGAGGTGCCTCATTTTTAGTTTATATTTGACCCGTGGAGGAAAACACAAAGGCAAAAAAATCCATATATTTTTGTTTTCTTCCTGTAAGGCGCCACACCCCCAGTTCTTGACAGGGAAATTACACAGCAGAGTGGTGTTTGTTTATAAAAGAAGGGTGATTCACACCGCCACAGGAGCTGGAAAGGGTTAAACCCCAAATTACACCGGTCCCCAGGCCGGAGAACCATAAACAGGAAGTTGTCCCGAAAAAAAAAATTAAATTTAAACCTGGTGTGACTCAGGTTGGCTTCAGAGCCGCTCAGGGAGGGACACGGGGGGGTGCAGCCCTGGATTATTCCCGGTGGGTAATTACGGCGTTGGTTTGAAAACAACGGGAAAAGTGGGAAGAGCACTCGGAGTTTGGATAATCTGGGTTTGTTTTTTTTAATCCTGTGTGTTCTTCCATTGCAAACTCCTTTCTCCTGTGCACACAGTTGGGTTTTACAGCGGGTTACGCTGATAAAAATGTTTCCTGGGGGATCCAGCTGTTGGGTGGAGCAGTGCTGGGGGCTTGGAAGCAGAGCTGGTGGGAAGCACATGGAAAAGCAGCAGTGGGAAAAGCCAGGCTGGGAGGCAGCGGGACAACACAGTCCCAAAATCCATGGTTTTAGCTCAAGTTTGGTGGAGCAGCGTGAGAATTTGGACTGCTCCAGTCTGAATTCTCAGGAGGGGATGAGACGCTTTCCCAGGAGGCTCCTGGTGCAGATTTGGGATGGGATGAGGATGGGATGAGATGAGGATGGGATGGGATCCATGGGATGGGATCCATGGGATGGGATGGTATCCATGGGATGGGATGGGATGGGATGGGATGGGATGGAGCTGAAGCTGAGCTGTAGGTGAAGCATCTCTGGCAAACACCACTTTAATGTCATTACGACCTCAATTTTTTCTATTTATTTAAAGCACCACAACCCAGAAAACATCGGGAGATTTCGGCTGAGGTGCTTTAACCAGGCAGCACCTCTTTAACTTAATTAAATCCATTGACAACAGCAGTCGAATTCCCGGATTTTCATTATACTGATAGGTGAAAGAAATCCAATTATTTTCAGGCCGCCTGCGTGGCTGCTCCCAGCTGACCCAGCCACCCTTACATATGTTGTGTAATTTATTTAGAGTACTCTTCACCTCCGAGGAAACCATTCAGGTAACCCAGATTTTCCTGGGAATTAGGGATTTTAAGAATGAAGGCTGTGCTGGCAGGTGAGCCGCTCCTCCAGCTGTTGGAGCAGAGGAATCCTTTGAAGCAGCTCACAGCTCCAGACACCGAGCTGTTACTTTTTTTAATATCCTCTTTCTAAATATTTACAGGGTTTGTTTGGGGACTTTTTTTTTTTTTTAGTATTATTTTATCCTCCCCATCAGATTTGGTTTTAAGCAGAGCAGGTTCTTCAGCTGCTCGTGGAGCATCCTTGCGTTGGTTTTGGGGTGGAGGGAGGGTGGGGAAGGATGTGTGGGGCTGACCTTAGGGGTGGCACTCTTGGAATATCTGGAAGGGACTCACTGGGATCATTGATCCCAGCTCCTCGTCCTGCACAGACACCCCAAAATCCCACCCTGGGCATCCCTGGGAGCGATGTCCAAACGCTCCTGGAGCTCTGGCAGCCTCGGGGCCATGCCCATTCCCTCTTCAGTCTCCCACCACCCTCCGGGGGAAGAATCTTTCCCTAAAATCCAACCTGACCCTCCCTGGCCCAGCTCCAGCCGCTCCCTGGCTCCTGTCCCTGTCACAGGGAGCAGAGATGGGAGCTGCCCCATGAGAGGGAGTTGTGGAAGGCTGAGAGGTCTCCCCACGGTCTCTCCCACTCTTTCCCTCTCCAGGGGATGCACAGTGCCTGGAACGAGGGGCTGCCACCCCGGGACAATCCCCACTGCCCCCAAACCCACCCCGAGCATCACCGCCGCTCACACATTCCCTTCTCCTCTCTCTTTTCCAGGATCCCGTTCAAGATCGGGCAGCCCAAGAAACAGATTGTACCCAAGACAGTGAGTAAACCAGTTCCCTCTTTTTAGCTCCAGCCTTGGATCATGTGGCTGATGAGTCAAGCCGGCACTTTGACTCGTCCCATTTTGCAGCGTGTGGGAGGGAGCTGGAGCAGCAGAACCTGTTGCCGCGTGTGACCAGCGCTCGGCTCCTCGTGCGAGGAGCGAGGGGGAGCCCCATCCAGGGAGAATATTTTGGTTTGGGATCTGTTGAAATGAGAATTTTTTCTAAGTTTTTTTCTAAGTTTTTTTTTTTTCATTTTTTGGGAGGGAGGTATGTGTGTGTGTGTGGTAGGGGGAAAGAGCTCTCTTGGTCTGGCACGGTTTTCCTCGGAGATGGCTGAACGGGTTTGCTTCCTTCCTTCCTTCCTTCCCTCAGCAATGGCTTGTTTGTTCATCCTTTCGGAGCAGATGGAGGAGGAGGAGTGGTTCAGATCGCTGAATATAACTGTTTCCAAAGAAAGGCTTATAAGCTGAGATGCTTAGTGCTCGGGCGTGAATTAATTTGTGCTGCACAGCATTTGCTTTAAAAGCAAATTAAAAAAGCATTTTGTATTCCCGTGGATTTGAGGCTCCTACCCCAAGTGCTGCTGCTTGCAGCTGGCTGTGGTATTTTCCCTTCTTTAAGCAGCTTGGCTTCGCATTTGTCCCGTGCCAAAAAAACCAAAATAAAAGCTGTGGAACCTCGCAGGAGCTGGCCCTGACAACTCACCTGGACACCTGCTCTAAAATGGGGCAGAGCTTGTCCCTCTAACAGCGTTGGTGACCTAATCCCCTGCACAGACTGACATCCCTGATCCTTCCTCTCCGGGACACTGCGCTAATTCCGCAGGATGCGTGGGCACCCGCGTTTGTGGGGCAGTTTCTCCTTGGGACATGACATTCTCCCTGGAGGCAGAGGGCTAATCCCACCACTCCCTTCGAGGCTTGATTGTCATGTTTTATTTTAAAGGATTTGGTGGTTGTCTGCTGCCGTGGAGCAGCAATTTTCTGTAACAGCTCCAAACTGTCAGTACAGAATTTAAGCCAGGCAGGCGACGAAGACGAGGACTGCTGAAATTCCTCCGTGGTTTTTTCCGTGTGTTTTCAGCTGCCCTTTTCCAGGGGCTGGTAATCCACTAGGAAGGTGCTGCTGCCTGTGGTCCCTCAGGTGAGGCAGCCCAGCCTCAGCTCTTCACCCCCCTCCCAGCTCGTGGCAGGAGCCCCCACATTTCCTTGCTCCACGAAATTTTACCTCTCCTCCCCTTTCCCAGTGTTCCCAACGCCGCTGTCCTTCCAGGCTGGGGCAAGAACCAACTGCTCTGCAGCTCTGGCTGTCTTGGCCAGCTCTGCTGGGCGTCTCCAGCCCACCCATTCTCACATCCCAGGTGAATATTTTATATTTCCTTGCTGATTTCCATCCCCTCCTGCTGCGTTCGCTGTCGGGAGAGGTTTTTTGTCCCCTAAAATCAGCCATCCCTGAGCTCAGGCTCCCTGCAGATGAGCGGTGGCACCTTTGAGATCTTCCCTTCCCCGGAGCTGCTGGAATGTGCTGTTCTGAAGCAGTTGGCAGGCTTTGCTTATATATACATGTGTGTGTATTAAATAGAACAGCTCAGAATATCCGGCAGGCAGAGGTTCATTCAGCACCCAGAGCGCTCCCAGGCCTTTTCCTTTCCCTTCCTTCCTTCCTCAGCTCCCCAGGAACAAGACTTTGTGTCAGCAGAGTTGGAAACTGATTTCTAAATGGCTTCCACTTGCTCTGTGGTGATGATGATGATGATGATGATGATGATGGTGGTGGTGGTGGTGTTGCTCTCCAGGCAGCAGATACAGGGAAAGCAGAAAACAGGAAGCTCAGAGCCTTGGAACTTCACGCCAAGCGTGGAGTGCAGCCCATCAAAGCAGAACAAACGGCAGGAAACCACCGATATCCCCCGGGATCAGGCATTCCACGCCGTGGTGTACAAGGGATGGGGTTGCTTTGTAGCTTCAGCGAGCTGCAGGCCCCCAAATTTCCCTCCCCGTTGCAGGCTGAGACGCTCCATCTGTGCAGGCTTTGGGGAACAGCGGCAGCAGCCAAGGGCTGGGGTGTTCCAGATGTTGGGCTCCGGAGCCCGCCGCAGGAAGTGGGAAGGTGTGGCATCTCCAGGGCTGCATCCCAAGCCCATCGGAAGGGAAGTGGTTGTGGGTAGAGGATCTCCCACTCACAGAGACCGGACCACAAAAGAGGATGATGGTGAGGGGGAAGGATAAAAAAAAAAGCAGCGTTTGTTAGGATGTAACTTCTCTGGCTCTCCATGAGGCCTGGGACTGGAGTCAGGAGAGGGGGGGTGGCTTTGCTGAGAGGCTCAGCGAGCCAGAGAGGCTTTTTTGTTGTCTTGATGCTGGGGCTGGTGTCAGATCTAGGCCGGCAGTAGTCCTGAAAAGCAATTTGCCTGGGCTGCCGAGGAATTAGTCATGACTCCCCGTGCCCACTCGCTTGTGATCCTTCGGAGAAGGGCACGGTGTCAGCCACAGTTTAGCTCTTGAGGGAGAAGGAAACCCCGGTAGAAAATATCAGCTGGTGAACTGAGGTGATCTCCCCCTCCCCAGACGTGCCTGTGCTTTGTTTCCACCTTAACCTGGGCAAATCCAATTCCAGACAGCATAATCTCTCCCCTCCTCTTCCCTGAAAAGAGCAGCTGTCACCGGGCTCCAGAAGCCGGGTGGGAGGATCTAATGCTCGCAGAGGACCTGCTGTCAGCAGGGCCACGGGCCCACAGCCCAATTAAACTAATGCCCAGTGATAGGAGTTAAACCTGTTAGAATTATATCTCTCCATGTTTATTGCTCAGCCACGAAGCCTCTTATGGCAGAGACGTTCTCCCCTCCCTCGGGACAGCTCCGCTCCCAGCAGAGGTTGTGCTGCCGTCGGAGCTGTCTCGTGTCCCCAGCTCTGCTGCAGCTCCAGCTGAAGTTCACCTGCGTCCCCCCGAGGTTGTTCCCTGCCCTTCACCGGGGCTGGGATGATCCAAGCAGGCAGGGAGCTGGGGAGCAGAGCCGGCCCTGCATCCCCGCGGGGCGCTCGGGATGGGGCGAGCCGAGGTTTTTATCCCGTCTCCCTCCCTGCTTCCCTCGTCCCTGCTCTGGCCTGGGCTGACTCAGACCACTCGCCCTCCTCCTCGCTGGCCTGAGTCAGCTTGGCAGGGAGGGGAGACCTGAGCTGCCAAACCTCTTTGCCTTGACTCATCCCGGCAGCTCTGCCTTCCCCAGGGATGTCGGACGGAGCAGCTCCGTGAGCAGCAGGATTCCACCGCGGCTGTGGCCGTCAGCACCTTTCCACTGGGCTCCAGCAGCGAGCTGGAAATCCCAAAACAGTGCAGTAAATGTCACCAGAATGGTGGGGTGAATTCAAGTGGTGCCAGTTAAATCGTTTTGCTCATATTCATTCTCTTCCTTCAATCTTTTCTGGCCAAAGTGGTCTCTGCAGTTGGGAAGTGCATCCTTCTTCCCTTTGCCACCTTTCTGGGAAGCTTTCTTTCAGGATGGGGATGTGGAGATCTTGCTGGGTGGAGTCCATGGCATCCCAGAGCCACCTGCACTCTGCAGCTCTGGCTCAGGGTATTCACCCACGGGACTTACCTTGGATCTCTTGATGGGATGGCAAAAGCTCAGCAGGAATTCCATCGTAGAACAGAATTTGTGGCCTAAATCTGTGGGTTTCTTTTTTACTGGGGAAGAGGGAGGAGGAAACGCACACTTCCCTCTTTTTCCCAAGATCCACAAAGAGGCTGAGACCACTGGAAGATGCAGAAATCAGCTCATCTTCCTCCTCCAGGAAAAAACCACAAACCCCAGGGGGATAGGAAGGATCCTCACAGTCCCTTATTTCCATCTCTTTGTAGTGTTGGCTTTGCTCTTGCTCCTTTGCCTCGTAACCGTGGTGGTGATGATGCTCCTGCCCTTCGAGCAGGAGGGATCTTATCACAGGTGGGAGGCCCAGTGTTTGCAAACAACAAAAAAAAAATAACTGGCTGAAGGAGAGAGAACGTTGTTTTATTTCAAAGCTTTCGAGAGCTCGTCGCTCTTGATGTAGATTTAAATAAAAACCCCGAGACGAGCGATTTTTGCATTACCCAGCCCCTGTGCCTGGAAGAAAAAAAGGTTCAACACAGAAAGCACAGCTTGATTGGGAGTTTGCAGAAAGAGGCTGCGGAGCAGTGGGATTATTTTAATAATACGGAAACTTCCCTTCAGGATATTGTAATTTTCTTGCCTGTACTTCTTGTTCTCGTTACTCTTAACGTGCTAATCCTCTCCGCAGCCTCTGTCGGCTGCGTGTGACCATGGAGAGCTGCTGGGAGTGGGAATTACTGTGTGCTCTGCAAAATGTTCCCAGCTTGCCCTCCTTGCACGGCTCTGCCTGTGACTCTGCTGGGTGGGAGCACGTGAGAGCAGCTCGTCCCTCTCCAGAGCTCCTCGGAGCTGTTTTTTGTGGGATATCCGGGCTCCAGCCATGACTGAGAGGCTCCGTGAGCTCGCAGACTGTGGGGACTGGGAGCCAGTTGCTGCCTGTGGGCGTGAAAAATAAGAGCAATCCTTGGGCAGCTGTCTCGGAGAGATGGGGCTGGGGATGTGAGTCAGGCTGGGCAGCTGAAGTGTCTCTGTGTGGAGTCACCTCGATCCCATGTGGATCCTGCTCCGGCGCTGGGATGGGGATTTTGGGGCAGCTCGAGAGGTTTTGGGCGGGTCATGGCACCCAGAGGGTCACAGAGTGGGGAGGTTTTGCCTTTCTAGAATGAATCCCAAAATCCCAGAATGGTTTGGGTGGGAAGGGAGCTTAAAACTCGTCCTGTTCCACCCCCTGCCATGGGGACACCTCCCACTGTCTCAGGGTGCTTCAGCCCGGCCTTGGACACTTCCAGGGATCCAGGGGCAGCCACAGCTCCTCTGGGAATTCCATCCCAGCCCCTCCCCACCCTCACAGGGAGGAATTCCTTCCCAAAATCCCATCTAACCCTTTCCTCTGGCAGTGGGAAGCCATTCCCTGTGTCCTGTCCCTCCATCCCTCGTCCCCAGTCCCTCTCCAGCTCTCCCGGAGCCCCTTTAGGCCCTGGAAGCTGCTCCATATCCATTAAGCAACGATGCCTTTTGCTTATTGCACAGAAACGGGCGAATCTGCCAGCAAAAAGGGACAGAAACCCTGAATATTTGCAGGTATTTCACAGCCCAACCCTCCAGCTTTTGGAGGAATTGGTTGCTGAGCAGATCCTCCTAAACGGGGAGAGGGAGCGTGAAGAGAATGACACCGCCAGCCTTCAAAGGGGGGCACATTTTTGAGTCGTGCCCGACCCTCTGTGGTTTGCAACCAAAACAATTCACACCTAAGGCCTATAAATAGAGTGCAATATTCCCTGGATATTTTAGCAGCCGGAACAGGCACGGGGATGGAGGGTGAGTTTTACTACGTGCCGGTTACCTGACCTGCCGGCGCCAGCTGCCGCGGATTTCTGCGGCTCCCCGAACGCCAGGCACAAGTCGTGTGAGCTGCCCCCACACTGCTCCGTGGCTGTTCTCTCCAGAGCCCAATTTTAGCAGCACGAAAAGGGAGCTGGAGCACCGGGGAGGGCTTTTTGGAGCAGAGAGGGGGGGAGAGAGGCAGCTCGCATCCCCCGGATGGTGGGAGCGGATGGCGCGGACAGCTGGGCGCTGGGATGGGGCTGGAATGTGGCTGGGCACTGCCTGGCCTCAGGCTGGGCTGGTGGAGTTCAACTGCAGCCCAAAAAGATGTTTAAAAGAGGAGATTTTGAGAAAACCGAGCTCCATCTTTAACCCCCGAGCTTTTAACAGCGATTCTGCTTGAAAAGCAAACGTCCCCCGTTAAAGGTTCTGCTGTCGCATCGAGCCTGGGATTGAAATCCCGGGGCCAGCAGGAAGAATTGGAACAAACCTTTGGATCCTTCTAGTCCTGGCTGCTCCCAGCACTCTGCGTTTCCTTAATAGCACGGGAGCTTGACAACACAACTGAACCCAGCGCCGATCCCATGACAACAAACGCGCACGGATTTACTCTTGGCTGGTCAATTGAAATCCATTTGCTTCTCTGGTTGACGAGGTGTGGAATGAATGTTTTAAGTGTGTTAAAACAGTCAGCATGGAAAGAAAGTTCCTTAAAATATCTCCCATCGCTGGAGGTTTGCTGCCAGCTAGCAAGTAGGAGGGAGCAGGCACTGAGGTAGCATCGGGAGAAGGCTGTGCTGGAGCTCTGGGCTTGCAGCACAGGTTTCCCCTCCCTTTTGGAGGTGTCACAGTCCACTGGGATTATTGCTCCAGCCCAAAATTTTCATGGGAGGGAGCTGTTGTAGGGATAAGGAGTGTGTGGAGGGGGTGGATAATGCGGAGATGGGAGGGCTCAGGGGTGGTTTGGGGGGAGGTTCAGCATCCTACTGAGGATGAGGAAGGAGGAGACAGCCAGACCCACCTCAGGGTCCTTAATGGGGCTGGAGGAGAAGCAGCTCCCCTCAGTTTTTGGGAGAGAACAGAGGCTCGTCCCCCCAGCACTGAGCCATGCCAGGTTGTGACCTCCCTGCTTTTACAGTGTTCCCCATTATTCCATCAGCTCCCAGTCCGTGTGCTGGAGCACATCCTTGGCTCGAGCTGACACATTTGGTGGCAGTGACTTTGCTCCAAGAGAGTCTGGAGCTCAAAAACCCCAAGACTTCCTTTAATTTTGAGGCGTAACTCCCATTAAAGCTGCAGCTTGTGCTTCCCTGGGCTCAGCTCAGCATTTCCCAGGGACAGCTTTCCCTGCCCACTCCAGGCTGCCCTGCAGTCCCCCAGAGGAGTGATTTCCATCTCTTCTTTCCACAGGTGGAGAGAGACTTTGAAAGGGAATATGGGAAGCTGCAGCAGTGAGTATCAACCACACTGGTCGGACAGGACCGGCCGCGTGCTTCCCTGCTGCGTCCTCTCCTTGCATCTTCCCAGGGAATTTAGGCAGTGATGCTCTTCCCAGTGAGCAAATCCCTCGCTGCCCTGTAATTTCTAATTCTTCAGGGTTTCTCTGAGTGTTCAAAGGTGTCCTGAGAAATATTTGCAGTGGGATTGCAGATTCTGGCAGCTCTAAAAAAAAAAAATGGTGTAAAAGTGCCGGAAAACTGCGGGGTCCCCAAAGAGCCCAACACCTCCGAGGACCAGGAGTGGCTTTGCCATCCTGCCTGTGTCACAGGAGCTCACACGGATCAGCTGGAAGCATTTGGCTTCACCATTTGTGTTAAGTGTGAGAACTTTCAGGAAATATGTGAACTATGAATAAGAGATCACCAACTTGAAAAGGTTAAAAACCATCTGAAAACAACCCGAAAGGGTTGAGCTGCTCTGAACTTCATCGAGCCTTGCCTGGATATTTTTAACTCCCACCAGAAGCCAGCATATTCAGCCCGTAAATGATTTGTTGCACGTATGATACACTCGGGTTCCTTTCTTTCCAAGATTCCAACTTTGCCTTCTTTCTCCCATCTTTCAGATTGGAAGATCAGACCAAAAAACTTCAGAAGGATATGAAGAAAAGCACAGATGCAGATTTGGGTAAGTGACTGGAGGATACATAGACTGTGAACTTGGCCACAGAGAGACGAAGTGACTTTTCTCGAGATCACATGAGTAATGTGTGACAAGTCTGGAAAACAAATCCAGAGCTCAGTCCCACTCAGTTTGCTTAGCTACAAGGCCATCTGCGAGAGGGCTGCGAGCAGCAGCTCAGCCCAGGGAACACAGGCAGCGCTGCGGGCTCAGTCCCTGTCTCCTGAGCTCTGTGGCCTTGGACAAATCCCTTTCTTTCCTTTGCCTCACTTTCTGCCACTGAGATAAACAGGAGTCATTATTCCAGGTCTCAGATTCTCCAGCAGGAGCAGCTCCAGCTGAGCCTATTTGTGCTTTCGCACCTCCTTCAGTCAAGGGCGTGGAGCACTCTCTGGAGCCCCAGGAAGGTGGGGTGATGGTCTGGGGGGGCTGCAGGGCACAGGTGGACACGGCTGTCCGTGTTTCCCGTGAGAAGTGCGGACCTGGCAGCTCTCCTTCGAGAATAACCCGGCTCATTCCCTCGGGGGCTGCTTGTTTTGGCTTCCCCTCGTGGCAGTGGGCAACGGAGGAAGCAATAAACAGCTCTGCCTGCACGTTTGGGGTGACATCTGCCCTTGCAGGTGCCCTGTCCCGTGTCCCAGCTCCCTTCACATCCCTCTGGTCGGAATCTGCCGTGCCCACAGACGGATCCAGCGCGGGGGAACTGAGAACTGGATTTGTTGGATGCTGTTATTGAGCTGAGCAGGGCGGGAACCTGCAGCAAAGAGCTGTTCCAAACCCAGCTGGTTTCTCCCAGCTGATGTTTTGGAGCAGTCCCTGCTTGGCCCCCACAGCTCCGGAGCCAAGGCAGAGGCACCAGCACAAACAGGTGTGGGCTGCACTGGGCCAGCGCTCATCCCGTGGGATCGGGGTCACAGCGGGGCAGGGATTGGGGTCACAGCGGGGCAGGGCAGTGGGAAGGAGGCAAATTTGAGGATTTCCATGATCCAGCCTCTCACCTGAGTGCGTGTGTGTGGATATTGCCTGGCACAAACACAGATCCAGGCTCTTCCCATGCTCTCCCACCCTTCCCAGCACAGGGAGAGGGGTGGGAAAGGCACCAGACACCCAGGACTCCTTTCCAGGGTGAAAACTGCCCTTTCCGAGTACTCTGGTCATTGTCAGGGATCCTTGGTAAGTTTTTCCTTGTTAAGGATTCCCCTCCCCTCCCTTGCAGTGGGCGTTGTTTATATGGAGCATTTCAAGTCCCAGAGGAGCTGTGGGAGGACTTTCTTTTTCCGTTCTGTTACATGGCAGAGTCACAAATGAGCCTTGGCCAGAGCCAGGAAGATCTGATTTCTCATTTAAAGCCTTGAAATCATGAGTGGAGGGAGAGGTTCTGCACACAGTCTGCTGAGGGAGGGCTGAAGGAAAAGGAGGTGGGTCAGATCAATCCCTGAGGATGGCTCTCCTCACCTGGCAGTGCCCATTCCCAACATCCAGCCCCCGGATCTGGCGGGGATGGCAGCGCTGTGTCCTCCTGTCTCCTTCCTCCAGGCTCAGGGGGTTGGTTCTTCACTGCCTGCAAACGCTGCCTGGCAAAGTGGGACTGGTGGCTCGAGTCTCCACCTTCTTCCCAAAAATCTCAGCTCAGAACGAGAGCGATTCCTGAGCACAGCAATATCCCTGCGAGGCTCTCACACTGCCCTGCCAGCAAACAGGGAATGGGCTGTTAGCAGCACTCCCTGTCCTGTGGCTGGAGATCACTCACCCCCTTCCCCACCCTCTTGCCAAACAAAATAGGATCTTAAGGAGCAGCAGGAGGATGCTCTTTAGCTGGAGGTGAAAGCTCTCCTTTGGAATGAGGTGCAGGTGACCCACAGGATCCCCATGGCTCAACTCTCTGGCTGTTCTCCATTTCATCCCGTTCAGACAAGCAGTGGACTCTAAAATCCAAAATTACTTTAATTGGAGCAATATCTCAAATGTTGAATGAGCAAAGAGCAGTGCAGACCCTCCTGAAGGCCACCCTGAGGGACAGGCAATCCTCTCTCTCTCCTCCCCTCCTTCTCCTCCTTCTCCTCCTTCTCCTTCTCCTTCTCCTTCTCCTTCTCCTTCTCCTTCTCCTTCTCCTTCTCCTTCTCCTTCTCCTTCTCCTTCTCCTTCTCCTTCTCCTTCTCCTTCTCCTTCTCCTTCTCCTTCTCCTTCTCCTTCTCCTTCTCTCTCCTCTCCTCCTTGCCCTGGGACTCTCAGACCCCACTTTTTCAGCTCTGTACAGGTGATGTCAGTGATGTAGAGGAAATTCCTGACCCAAATTCCCCCTGGACATGCCCAAACCCCCCCCAATTCCCGACCTCCCAGTGTGACCCAGCCGCTCCCTCCCTTCCAGTTCCCTTCCAATCCTTTCCTGTGAAGGAAAACTTAATTTTTCTTCCAGCCAAAGGAGTTCTGCCATTCTTAACTCCGTCCCGTTCTGGCACAAATCCCTCCTCAGATGTGGTCACACATATGGATTATATCCCATCTGTTTAAAGGTTTAAGTGCCTAAAGCCTTCATGTTTGGATAATAGATGGATACGGGAGCTTTGTTATTCCGGAGTGAGAGGCTCGCTCTGCATTGAGCTCCTCAGCTCAGCAGCTTCTGAGCTCTCTCTGTTATAATTGTGTGTAACCTTTAAATCAGAATGGTTAACCCCTTGATTTATGATCTTAAGCCCCATTATTCAGCTGACTTTAACTTTTAATATCTGAGGGAGTCTTTCCAAAGCTCCTCCGTCGCACGGCTCAAGCATCTGGCTTTGTGATCTCCGACTGGAATAACTTCCAGCACTGAGGAAAAAGAACTTTTTTTTTTTAGTACTCCTGGCTTTTTTTATTTCTTTTTTAGTCTATTTTATCCCTGTTTATATTGATGCTTTCCTTTTTTATTCATCTTTTTTTCCATTCTGTACATTCCCTAATTTCTTGCTCGTTCATGCAGTGGCTCTGTCGTTGAATTTTCCCTCTGCAGGCCGAGTGTTTGGATAAAGAGGGATGTGGCTGATGGAAAACAAGTGGAAAGCTCAGTCAGAGCATGACCTGGTGCTTCTGGGTTTCTTGGTGGCACTCCCAGGGCCTGCAGGGACTTTGCATTCCCCCCCGGCTCCTTCTCCACAGTCACAAAATTTGGGCTTATTGAGGGAAAACGCTTAAATTGTGTCCCTGCTCTTTGTGTTTGGAGAGGAAAAGAGAAATCTCGACTCCCAGCCCTGTCAGTCTGGTCCTTTCCCACTAAATCCACTTCAAATACGTGGGTTTTTTTTTTTGTAAAGCCATTTGAAAGACTTAATGGACTGTGATTTTTCTCGTTGTGGAAGAGCTGTAGTGAGGCTGAGAGTGACACTTAATAGTCTGTCAAGAGAAGATGTATAAAAACCCCCATCTCTGAGGTTTTTTTAAGAGAACAGTGCTTTTGTTAGTATGGGATTATTTCTGGCAGCATCACAAGCCTCACATTGGAGTGGTTCAGACTTAACTTCTATAAAAACACTTCTCTGGGTGTTTACATGAATGAATTGGTGCCTTTTCCTTGCTTTTCTCTCATCCACCGGCGACTATCTCCCTGGAATGTTGTGCTGAACCCCCTCCTGGCTGGCTCAACTCCCTGATTTTTGCCTGTGGAGATGCCTGGCAGTGGGAAAAGTGACCCTCTCTGGTTTCTTTTCCACGCAGCCATGTCCAAGTCTGCTGTGAAGATCTCCTCAGACCTGCTGTCCAACCCCCTGTGTGAGCAGGAGCCCTCCTTCCTCGAGATGGTCACGGCCTTCGACACGGCCATGAAGAGGATGGACTCCTTCAACCAGGAGAAGGTGGATTGGGTTTGGCTGGGGAATGGGAGTGCTGGGGGTATCATGGAATCGTGGAATCATGGAATGGTTTGGGTTGGAAGGGATTTAAACCCATCCCAGCCCAGCTCTGCCATGGGCAGGGACAGCTCCCACTGTCCCAGGGTGCTCCAACCTGGCCGTGGGCACTTCCAGGGATCCAGGGGCGGTCACAGCTTTTCTGGGAATTCCATCCCAGCCCCTGCCCACCCTCACAGGGAAGGATTTCTTCCCAAAATCCCATCTATCCCTGCCCTCTGGCAGTGGGGAGCCATTCCCTGTGTCCTTGTCCAGAACCCTTGTGTCTCACCTCCCTCCCTTTCTATCACCATCTCCAAGACTTTCCCCACACGAGTTTCTCTAATCTCAGTTTTCTGCCTGGGATTTTGGCTCCCGTGGGAGAAATTCCCTCTCTTTTGGTTAAAGGACACTGTGGTTGTGCTCAGAATCCCATCCCACCCTGTGGTGGGCTCTGTACAAACCCATCCTTGTCCCAGCAGGATTTTCCAACAATCCTGATGCTCAATCCTCCCTTTTTTTGCTTCCCACAGGTGAATCAGATCCAAAAGACAGTCATAGAGCCTTTGAAAAAGTGAGTACCAACCATCATCTCCCAATGGGGGGGGTTTGTCCTCAATCCTGAGCTTTAGGGATGTGGGTCCTGGAGAGAGGCTGGAAATCAGAGGGACAATCCTGCCCTGCTCCTGCTGGCCACACTCCTTTTGGTACCTTCATTAATAATAATTTCAACCTTTTTGGCCGCTTGGATCCACTGCTGCCTTCACCTGTAGCTTAAAGAATTCCTGAGATATAAAATCATGGATCATCCTAGGCTGGAAGGGACTCCCAAAAGATGAATAATTCAACTTTCTCTCTGTTTATGTTGGTTTTTACCAACTCTTTGCGCCAGCAAAGGAACGAAACCACCTGGAGATCATCCAGGGGGGTCAGAAATTGGCTGGTTGAGCGCAAGTTTCTTTCTTTTGGAGGTTTTCCTAAATAAAAAAGGAGAAAGTGAAAGTTCCTGCATGTTTATAAATAGTATTTCCATGCAAAGAAGGAGGAGAGGTTGCAGAGCCTTCGGAGCCAGAGCGGGTGGGAAACGAGGGGAAAACACCCAAATCCCACAATTTTATCACATCTGGCCTGCAAAATTCCCACCTTTTCCAGGGTCACAGGCTGTACCCCCAAACCTTTAAGGATAACTTCAGTTCTCTCCCAGATATCCCCTTAAATCCCAAGATTTGCTGTTTTGTTACAAGAGCAGAGCCAACGAGCAAAAATAAAACGAAATTGCTTTAATATGACAGTAAGTGTTGCAAATTGCTGAATAACAATTTCAGTTTAGGTTTGACACACGGAGGGGTTGTCGTGGTTTAGGGTTTTTGGGGTTTTTTTCCCCTCCTGAAGTTGTTGTTTCTGTCCAAATCTGAAAGTAAAATCTCCTGGATCGCTTAACACCTGAGGTTACGACGTGTTCCTGTCTGGGGGATGTTTGGTGACTCAAGATTTACCTTGGTCCTCTCTCCACAACCAGCAATTCCTGCTTATTTAAGGGGGAAAAAAATAGGAAGAGAGAAAGAAAAAGGAAAAAAAAAAAATCCCAGCCTTTTGCTGTGGAATTGTGTTGCTTATTATCTAGATTGTCCTCATGAAAGATACATTAACTTTTTCTTCCAGCATTCTGTTAAAATTGGAAGAACTTGTGTTTCTGAGATATTCTGGGGTTTTTTTCTCCCCTCAGCTTGTGTTCGTTGGTGAAATGAAAGACAATCCCTTCCCCCTGCAAACCTGCCTTGGGTTTTAAATGCTGGGGTGGTGAATTCAGGACAAGAAATCCCTTTCCATGTGCCCACGGAGCTGCTCTGAGAGCTGGAGCCCCTCTGGAGCCAGGCTGGGAGAGCTGGGGGTGAGAGAGGAGAAGGCTCCAAGGAGACCTCAGAGCCCTAAAGGGGCTCCAGGAGAGATGGAGAGGGACTGGGGACAAGGGATGGAGGGACAGGACACAGGGAATGGCTTCCCACTGGAAAAGGGGAGATTTGGGTGGGATATTGGGAAGGAATTTTTCCCTTTTGGGGTGGAGAGGGGCTGGGATGGATTTCCCTGAGTATGCCCCATTTCTGGAAGCTCCAAGAGCAGTTTGGAGCAACCTGGGGCAGTGGAAGGTGTGGAAGGGGGATGGATCTGGCTGATCCTTCAGATCCCTTCCCACCCAACCCATCCCATGTTTCCATGACTTGGGACACTCCGTTATCTGCCCGCTCTTCAGTTCACCACCAGGGTGTTTACTCCAACCTCCTGGCTGCTTTCCAGCCTCAGCAATTCTCTCCAACTTCCTGAATTTCCGTTGGCCTGGAAAATGAGAGGGTTTTTTTTTCCCTTTTCCTGCCCTTTGGCACCTGCAAAGCTTCACCCTGCGTGCCTTTAACCAGCTTATGTTCCACGCTGGGGCAGCTCCATCCCCACACTGAGAACAAAAACACTCCTTTCCTTCCCTCCTCCTTCCCTTTGTAGGTGCATCCCTGGCCAGGAACATTTCCGAGGAGCCCAAGGGTCCATTTTGAGGCTAATGAGATGCAGGAGAGAAATGCAGAGCTTGCACCTCCCTCCCCTTGTCCTGCTGGCAGATAAACCCCGGCGACGGTTCTGGGAGAAAAGTTCCAGATTAATGAAAGCTGCCTTGAGGAGCTCTTCTTATTTCCAGTTAGGTTTTCCTTCCCCTCTGCCGAGGCAGCTCTCCCCAGCCTCTCCCAACTTTGCTCTGACCTAGAAAAAAAAGGATTTTTTCTTTTTTTTTTGTCTTTTTTTTTTTTGCTCCAACAGCTGCGCTTTATTACATCTTCACTGGTGGTCTTTTATAGTTTATTAGGCAAAGAAACAGATAAGTATAATCCAGACAATTATCATTAGTGGTAATATATTGTAATCAGAGGCACATGGGCAGTAAAATCTCCATTCAGCTGTCCAGGGATTGGAGTTTCCAGGCAAATATTGGGGAATTTGTTAAACCACGTTGAAAAAAAGCAGAAGTAGATTTAGTGAGGGGGGGGTGGAGGCTCGTATTGTTTCGATCCTTCTGCTTCTGGGCTCGTAGGGTTATTCACAATTTGGCTTTTTGAGCCCTGAGAACCCTTTGGCTGGGAATGACTCATTTATTTTCAGGGAAAGAGCAAAGCTCCAGTGAGAATATTGCATTTTTCAGTGGATGGGTTGGGCAGGAGCTGGGCAGGAGGGATGGGCTCCTCTTTGGGAGCTGCCTGTGGAATCTCACCCCAGAGCAGCGGATTTGGGGCAAAGGGGGACAAAACCAGCTGGTTTGGACTTCATTCCTTCACTCTCCCAGTTCTTCCCAGCCAGGGCAGGGTCAGGGATTGGGGATGGAGTCTTAGTGTTCCATATTGCGTGGCCGTATTTAAGGAAGGAAGCGGCTTAAACGAGCCAGGTGGTTTGGAAATCCACGGGATTTAGGGCCTTTCACGTTGGGAGCCGATTTCCAGGGCTGCAGGTCTCGATTTAACCCACTCTGTCTGACCCTCTCGGAGCAAGGGGGTGGCCTGGTCACCCTGGCATGGGATCATTCCCTTGGAGCATTGTCCTGCTCCTAAAACTGGAGAGGTTTGGCCCTGGGAATGTCCTGGTCACCTTGGCATGGTTCCATTCCCTTGGAGCATTGTCCTGCTCCTAAAACTGGAGAGGTTTGGCCCTGGGAATGTCCTGGTCACCTTGGCATGGTTCCATTCCCTTGGAGCATTGTCCTGCTCCTAAAACTGGAGAGGTTTGGCCCTGGGAATGTCCTGGTCACCTTGGCATGGTTCCATTCCCTTGGAGCATTGTCCTGCTCCCAAAATTGGAGAGGGTTTGGCCATGGGAATGTCCTGGTTGCCCTGGCATGGGATCATTCCCTT
>VZRV01006232.1:1786-15981 GCA_013398115.1 Falcunculus frontatus
CCCCCCACCGGCGCTTCCCAAATCCCATTCCCGATCCCAAATCTCCCGTTTTCCATCCCCCCTCACCCTGGGAGAGCATTCCCGGCGCGGCTTTTCCAGGCGCGGCTCCCAGAGCTTTTCATGGATAACGGCGGCGCCGCCGTTGGCTTGGGCCGGGAATTCTTAGGGAAGGTTGGAATTCCAGCTCCCGGCTTCCAGGCAGAAGGAAAAGCTTCCCTGCCAGCCGGAGAATTCCATAGTTTTTTTTCCCGGAAACTTTCGGGAGCTTCTCCTCCTCTCCCTCCTCCGCGGTTTTTTTGCGGATTCCTGGCACGACGCGGGGCTGGAGCCTCTGGAATGACGGCAAAGGGAGATAGGGAATATTCCCAGCCTGGAATTGCTGCTCCAGGATCCTCCGCCGCCGCCGGCGGCTCCGACATTCCCGCTGCCGTTCCCATGGATTTGTTTTCCCTCCGGAGAGCAGGAGACGGCCGGGAAGGGCCTCGGGTGAGGATTTCCATGGATGTGCTTGGAATTCAAGGGGTTTAATGTGGGATTTCTGGGATGGGATGGGCATTCCTGGGATGCAGGTGTGGAATTCCAGGATCCGGGGTGGATTCCTGGGATCTGAAACACTTTTCCCTGTGTTTTTCCGCCCCCCTTTTCCCAGTTTTTCCTCGTGCTGCCGTGGAGTGGGTGGTCCTGGAGCCGCTGCCACGAAATCCTTGGGATTCACTTATTCATCCCAAAATTCCTGGCATGTGATCTCCAGGGGAAAAGCAACTCGTGGGAAGAGGGAGGAGGAGGAGGAGGACGTGGAGTGACCCCTCGGAGCGGGAATCGCTTCCCTCTGGATCCTTCCCGGTGTTTTTTGGGAGGATCGAGGAGTTAAAAGCAAATCCTTTCCCTCCTGGAATCACTCCAGGAGGCTGATGAATGGTTTTTTTTGGGAATCTTGGCAGCTCCTGGCCAGGCTGGAAGGCCGGGATGAGCCGAGCTGCCGCTGCTTTGTCATGTTCCATGGATTCCTGGAGCCTCGGGAAGCAGGGAAGGGCTGATTCCAGCCGGGAATTGCGGCTGGGGGAGGGGAAATCCTGGATGGAGCCAGAGCCCAGAGCTCAGGGGGTGTCCGGGAATGTTGGGAGAGGCTGGAATTGCAGGAATTCTGGTCAATGGGAGTCTGCAGGATCCTGGAATGTTGTGGGAGATGATGGAAATTCCTGGGAATGGGAATGTTGTGGGGTGGAGGGTCCCAGAAGGAAAAGATGGAGCTGTGGGAAAAGTGGGATGTGGGAATGGAAGGAATTTCTGGATGAGGATGGGAAGCTGGAATTGCAGGAATTCTGGCCTTTTCCAGGATCCTGGAATGTTGTGGGAGCTGAGGGAAATTCCTGGGGATGGGGATGTTGTGAGTGGAAGGTCCTGGAAGGAGAAGGTGGAGCTGTGGGAAAAGGGGGATGTGGGAATGGAAGGAATTTCTGGATGAGGATGGGAAGCTGGAATTGCAGGAATTCTGTCCAAGGGACAGCCTGGGAATCTCCAAGATCCTGGAATGTTGTGGGAGATGATGGAAATTCCTGGGAATGGGAATGTTGTGAGTGGAAGGTCCTGGAAGGAGAAGGTGGAGCTGTGGGAAAAGTGGGATATGGGAATGAAAGGAATTTCTGGGTGAGGATGGGAAGCTGGAATTGCAGGAATTCTGGCCTTTTCCAGGATCCTGAAATGATGGGGGGAATGATGGAGATTCCTGGGAATGGGAATGTTGTGAGTGGAAGGTCCTGGAAGGGAAAAGGTGGAGCTGGAAGTGTGGGAAAAGTGGGATATGGGAATGAAAGGAATTTCTGAGTGAGGATGGGAAGCTGGAATTGCAGGAATTCTGGCCTTTTCCAGGATCCTGAAATGATGGGGGGAATGATGGAGATTCCTGGGAATGGGAATGTTGTGAGTGGAAGGTCCTGGAAGGAGAAGGTGGAGCTGTGGGAAAAGTGGGATATGGGAATGGAAGGAATTTCTGGATGAGGATGGGAAGCTGGAATTGCAGGATTTCTGGCCTTTTCCAGGATTCTGGAATGATGGGGGGAATGATGGAAATTCCTGGGAATGGGAATGTTGTGAGTGGAAGGTCCTGGAAGGGAAAAGGTGGAGCTGGAAGTGTGGGAAAAGTGGGATATGGGAATGAAAGGAATTTCTGGATGAGGATGGGAAGCTGGAATTGCAGGAGTTGGACATGGAATGAGCTCTTGGAGCCATCCCGAGGGAAAATCCTGTCTGGAGCTGAGTCCATGGGAAGGAATCCCAGAGGGAAGAGCAGGAAAAAGCCGGGAACAGGAGATGGGTGTGGGAAACTGGGATAGGGGGGTGGGGGCACTTCCCAAATATTCCTGGGATCCAGGAAAAGCCTGGATGATCCTAAAAGGCTGGGGCTGTGAAGAGCTCCTGTTGGAATGGCGGAATAGCCGGGAATTTTTCTCTTGGGAATGGCAAGGAAGAGGGGATTGTGGAAGCTGCTGGATGAGGAAAACCGGGAATCCTTGGATATTCACCCGTTTGGAGCTGCCATTCCATGTGGGAAGCAAAGAAATTCCTGGGAATGTTCTCCTGAACTCTGAGATCTCAAGGATGGATTTGGAGGAGTAGGAGATTCCCTGGGCTGGATTTCCTTGGGAATTTCCAGGAGCTTTTCCTTGGGAATTTCCAGGAACATTCCAGGCGGGAATTCCCAGGAGCTTTCCATGGAATCCTGGCTCCCACCTGGAGCTGCCATTCCCTATTGGAATCAGATTCCTGGGAAGTTCTCCTGAACTCCAGGATCTCAGGGATGGATTTGGAGGAGGAGCTGCTTTTCCTTAGGAATTTCCAGGATTTTCCGGTTGGGTTTCCGTTGAAAATTCCAGAACCGTCCTGAAACTTCAGAATGCCGAAAGCAGGAATCCATCCGGTTATTTTTTTATGGAAAATAATTCCAGCAGAGGAGAGCCTGTCCTTGATCCTCTCGTGCTGGATAACGAGGGAAGAAATGAGATGGGAGAACCAAGAGCCTCCGGCACGGAAATTCCAAGGGCACCGGGAAAAATCCTTCCCAGGCCCAGCGGGGAGTGAAAATCCAGCCTGGAAACCTGGGAAAAATCGGGAATGCTGGGTTTGGAGTCTCATTTCTCAGCGCTTTGGGATGAGGAGTTTTCCTCTCCGTGGGGACATTCCTGGCTGCTCCCGGGATCCGAGTGCTGGGAAGTGAAGGGAAAATTGGGAATTCTGTGATGCTGGATTTGGGGAATTCTTGTAGGGGGTTGCTGGGATAGAGGGATTGTTTTATTAGGGAATCATTCCGGATTCCAGGATTCCTCTCTCCACCTTCAGACCCCTTTTCCTGCTGCGATTCCCATGGGAATGCAGCTCTGGAACCTTCCAGATCCCAGGATTCCTCTCTCCAGAGGAGGCTCCCAGGGCACCTCATTCCCTTGGGATGCAGATGGGATTCCTAGAGGAGAGCAGGGATCGGGATCTGCTCCTGGGAATGAGCCATAGGAAAAGAGGGAACGGCCTTGGGCTGGGCCAGGGGAGGCTCCGGTTGGATTTTTGGGATCATTTTTCCATGGAAAGGGCGGTCAGGGCTTGGCAGGGGCTGCCCAGGGAAGTTTGGAGTCGCCATCCCTGGAGATGTCCAAGGAATTCCTGGATGTGGCTCTCAGGGCTCTGGGCTGGGGATTGAGCCCAGCTTGGACTCAGTGCCCTTGGAATTCTTTCCCAACCTCAATAATTCTAGGATGATTTGGAGAAGGGACATTCCAAGGTCATCTCATCCCTATCCATGAGATCATTCCCATCCAATTCCAAGGGCAGCGACACCTCCCACGATCCCGGGCTGCTCCAACCTTTCCTTGGGCACTTCCAGGGATCCAGGGGCAGCCACAGCTGCTCTGCCAATTCCAGCCCAGCCTGGAATTCCTTCCCAAGATCCCATCCAGCCCTGCCCTCTGCCACTGGGAAGCCATTCCCTGGGTCCTGTCCCTCCATCCCTTGTCCCCAGTCCCTCTGCAGCTCTCCTGGAGCCCCTTGAGGCCCTGGAATGTGCTGGAAGCTCTCCCTGGATCCTTCCCTTCTCCAGGGGAACATTCCCAGCTCTCCCTCCCAGCTCCATCCCTTGAACCCCCCGGTGCCTCCTCTGGATTCACTCCAACAGCTCCACATCCTTCCCGGGATCCTTCCTGATCCCAGATTTCCCTTTTTAGCCACATTTCCCTGGATCAGTTCATTCCGGAGCGTCTCCGTGGCCCCTCCAGGGCTCAGAATTCCTGGGGAAGTTTTTCCTTCATCCTAGGGTCAGGAATTTCTCCTCCTGCTCCCGGTTTTTCCTCTGGGAAGGTCATTTGGAAAGGATTGGGAAGAAGCCAGGAAGCAGCTGGTTCCCGGTTGGAAAATTATCCAAGCCCTTGGGAATGCCATCTGTCCCAAATCCAGCTTTTTTCCCGGCCTAAATTCCTTCATTTCAGGTCAGGCCGGGATTTTTCCATCAGGATTTGACGGATTTCAGGTCAACAGGAAAAAGTTCTGTGGAATTTCGGAGCCGCTCCGCTTTGAACTTCCTTAAATCCCAATTTCCTGCCCGGAAATCCAAGGAAAAATTCTCTGCTGGATATAGGGGAAAAAAATGTCAGGATTTAGGGATGGTTTGGTGGGATGGCCTCAGGATTTCAGGGGTTTTGTGGGAAAAAGGGTTGGAATTGTGGCTGCTCCATCCCTGGAATTGTCCAAGGCTGGCTTGGATCAACCTGGGAATGTGGGAATTGGCAGGGATTGGAATGATATGACCCTTAAATTCCTTCCCATCCAAACTATTCCAGAATTCCATGAATTCTTGTGTCCCCTTGGCTCCACTTCCCGTTCCGGTGGTGGGATCTTGCTTGGGATTAAAAAATTCCCAATTTTTTCCATGCTTTGCTTTTCCTTCCGTGTCAATTTTTGCCGGGGAAGATCCCTCTTCCCAATTTTCCGCATCCACAGGGAAGTTCGGAAGTGTAGGGAGCTCCTCGGTCCTAGTCCGACCATTTCCTGCAACATTCCCAGGTTTTTTATTCCCTACTTCCCTGTTTTTAATGGAATTTCTTCCTTGTTTGGAGAAGACCAAGAATTCCCATGGCAAACTCGGCGTTCCTTGGTCGGGATCCATCCCAGAGTTTCTGAAATTCCCAAAAACTGAGATTTTTTTAAAGGTGTGGATAAAAAACCATCGGAAAATCATGGAAATCTCCAGGATGAGGAAGAAACTTGGGAATTCTTAATCAGTTATCCCTGGAGAAATCCTTGGTGATAAGAGAGGGAGATTCCACCAAAAAGTGGATTTTTGGGACAGAATTCCTACATTCCCCGCTTTTTTCTTTCCATTTTTTTTGGGACAGAATTCCCACATTTCCTGCTTTTTTCCCTCCATTTCTTTGGGACAAAATTCCCACATTTCCTGGGTTTTCCCCTCCATTGTTTTGGGACAGAATTCCCACTTTTCCTCCTCTTTTCTTTCCATTTTTTGGGGACAGAATTCCCAATTTCCTGTTTTTATTCCCTCCATGTCTTTGGCACAGAATTCCCAGATTTCCTGCTTCTTTCCCTCCATTTTTTTGGGGACAGAATTCCCACATTTCCTGCTTTTTTCTCTCCAAATGTTGGGACAGAATTCCCACATTTCCTGGGGTTTCCCCTCCATTTTTTTTGGGGCAGAATTCCCAATTTCCCACTTTTTTCCCTCCAGTATCCCGAGCCTGGACTTGGATTGTGGCCTCAGCTCCAGAGCTGGATCCAAATCCAGCAAAATTGGTTTGGGATTGAGCAGCACTGGAATTCCTGAGGTTTTTCCTTTGATTTCCACGTTGATCCCAATGGACTTTCCTTGGATCTTGGTTTTGGATGGATCTTTTCCTTTGGAATGGGATCAGATTTCCCGCTCGGATGAGCCATGGCCTCTTCCTTGGCACCAAAATCCTTCCTTTAAATCATTCCCAGAGCTGGAATTCAGATAAAAGAGATTTTTCCTGGAATTCTCAGGAAGAGCCTCCTTTATAAATCCAATTTTCCAGGATTTTCGGGCTTTTTGGATCCCTGGGAAAATTTCCTGGATCTTTTCAGGAATCAGAGCCTCAATATTTGGGATCAGGAGCAGGGAATGCACCTGGCAGGAAAAGCTTTTGGGCACAGAAATCTTAAATTTAGGAGAAAAATTCCTGGGATTTTCCAAACCAAACAAAATTTCCACTTTTTTTTTTTTTTTTTTTTAAGGAATAATTTTAAGGAATAATTTTAGTGTTCCTGCATTTCCTGGCACTTTTCCTGTATTTTAATCCCAGGATTTGGTCCCTGAGCATTGCTTTTCTCCATCCTCTGGAAAAATCTCCTTTGTGCTTCCCCTTTCCCATGGGAATTCCATTAGGGATCCCTAAATTATGGGATGTTCCTACAAAAGCCCAGAAACGAGGTGGCACCTTGGTAATGGAAATCTCCTTGGTTTTTTGGGAATATTTTCAGGATTTTCCTGGGAATTCAAGATGGATTTGCTCCCACCTCAGCTCCAGATGAGCCTGGGAATTGTTATTCCCACCTGGAATTAAATCCCATAAACGAGGGGCTCAAAGTGACCTCTAATCCCAATCAGCTGGAATTTGGGAAGTGCTTGGTTTTCCTTGGAAACGAAGAAATCCGGGAGATATTCCAGCCAGGAATATTTCAGTGTGCGCTGAGCCGGCAGCTGGCCCCGATTCCCATCCCAAAATTAGAAAATTCCTCATTAATTCCACTCCGCATCCCGGTGTCCCTCAGCCTGACCTTCGGAGCTGTCCCAGTTTTCCGGCATGACCCAGTATCAGAGGGAAAATTCCAGGGGGAATTCAGTGTCCGTAGGATTGGGGAGCACTGGGATCACGGAGCAGGCAAAAGCCGGGAATTCGGAGCGATGGGAAGAGCAGCCATGGCGCCGTTGGGTTTTCATGGATTGTGTTCCTCAGGATCCAGACTTGGTGGAATTTCAGCCTCATTTGGGGTCTTCGGTTAGGTTTAAAGGGGGAGGTTTGGGGTTGGATTTGGGGGTTCAACCAAATTTGGGGTCTTGGGTTGGGTTTGGAGGGAATGTCCAAGGTCTGGCTTGGAATTTTGACTGGATTTGGGATAATTTTGGGGGTTGGAGGGGTTGTCCATGGTCTGACTTGGAATTTCAACTGGATTCTGTTGGGTTTAAAGGGGTTGTTTGTGGTCTGATTTGGGGATTCAACCAAATTTGGGATTTTCTGTTGGGTTTTAAGGGTTTTCCAAAATTGGATTTTCAACCAATTTTGGGGGTTTCTGTTGGGTTTGGAGGGGTGTCCATGGTCTGAGTTGGATTTTTGACCTGATTTGGGATCTTTTTGGGGGTTGGAGGAGTTGTTCATGGTCCTAACTTGGAATTTCAGCCAAATTTGGGATCTTGGGTTGGGTTTGGAGGGGATGTCCAAGGTCTGACTTGGAATTTCAACCAGATTTGGGATCATTTTTGGGGTTGGAGGGGTTGTCCATGGTCTGACTTGGATTTTCAATCTGATTTGGGGTCTTCTGTAGGGTTTAAAGCAGTTGTCCTTGGTCTGACCTGGGTGTCCAACCAAATTTGGGGTCTTGTGTTGGGTTTCAAGGGGTTGTTCGTGGTCTGGTTTGGGTGTCCAACCAAATTTGAGGTCTTGGGTTGTGTTTGAAGGGTTGTCCATGGTCTGAGTTGGAATTTCAACCAATTTTGGGGTGTTCTGGTGAGTCTGAAAGGGTTGTTCATGATCTGACTTGGATTTTCAACCTGATTTGGGATCTTTTTGGGGTTTGGAGGGTTGTCCATGGTCTGACCTGGGTGTCCAACATGATTTGGGGTCTTGTTCGGGTTTGAAGGGGTTGTCCATGGTCCGACTTGGAATTTCAATCAGATTTGGGATCTGGTTTGGGTTTGGAGGAGCTGTCCGTGCTCTGACCTTGGTGTTCAACCAATTTTGGGGTCTTGTTTGGGTTTGAAGAGGTTGTCCATGGTCCGACCTTGAATTTCAACCAGATTTGAGATCTTGTGTTGAGATTTTAGGGATTGTCCATGGTCCTGACCTGGAATTTCACGCGAATTTGGGATTTGTGTCGGGGTTTTAGGAGCTGTCCATGGTTCCGACCTGGAATTCCAGCAAAATTTGGGATCTTGGGTTGGGTTTTTGGGATTGTCCATGGTCCTGACCTGGAATTCCAACCTGATTTCGGATCTTGGGATTTTGGGAGCTGTCCGTGGTCCTGACCTGGAATTCCAGCAAAATTTGGGCTCTTGGGTTGGGTTTTTGGGATTGCCCATGGTCCTGACCTGGAATTCCAGCAAAATTTGGGCTCTTGGGTTGGGTTTTTGGGATTGCCCATGGTCCTGACCTGGAATTCCAGCAAAATTTGGGCTCTTGGGTTGGGTTTTTGGGATTGCCCATGATCCTGACCTGGAATTCCAGCAAAATTTGGGATCTTGGGAGCTGTCCATGCTCTAACCTGGATGAGGAGCCCACACCTCCCTGGACACCGTTCCAGGAGATAATTCCCAGGGATTTAGCTGGAGACCATTCCCATGTTTCATTTCCGTGGTGTTCTGCTCTGCGCCTCTGCACATTTTCCATGTTTTTTTCTGTTTTCCATGTTTTCTTCTCTTCTCCATGGTTTTTTTTTTTTCTCTTTTCCATTCCCATCCATGCTCCAGACCAGCAGCTCCGTGAAGTAGGTAACTATGGAATTTTTCCTTGGGTTTTTTTTTTTTCTTTCCTGGCTTTCTCCTTTTTCCCACTTTTTTTCCTCGCTGTGACCTCCACGTGTGTGGGGAGTTTTCCAAGATTTTTAGAGCTTGGCTTTTCCTGGTTTTCCCTTCATTCCTGCTGTTTATTCTGGCTGGGATTGGGGTGGGGCAGAGCACAAGGGGGGACCTTCCTCTCCCATCCTGGTTTTCCTGCAGTTCCCGAAGTTTCCCTGTCCTTGTCCGTCATGAAATTCCCAGAAAAACTAAACTGGGAGATGCCTCCTGGGAAAATCCTGGAATGGGGTTTGGTGGGAGTGAGGAATCTGGGGGGAGTTGTGGATCAGGAATCCCATGGGAATTCTGGATGAGGAATTCCATGGGAGCTGTGCTCTTTTCTTGCTGCTCTGGGATTTGGGATTTTGGGAAGAGGATCTTCCAGCCCCTTGTTTTTCATGGACACAATTCCCGGTGCTCTTGGAGTGGCTTCGGATTTTCCGGTGCTGGGAAAATCCATCCTTTCCCGGTGATCCCTGGAAATCTGATCCCTGATCTGGGCTGGTTTTCCTTGGGATTTTCCGGGATGATTCCATGCAGGAATTTCCAGGAGCTTTCCATGGAATCCTGGGAGGATTGGGAAGCGTTGGGTGGGGCAGAGCTGATCCCAAAAAATTCCGTTGGGCATCCCGATGTTTCCATGTGCTCCCATCATCCTCCTCTGCTGCGATCTCCATGGAAAACCCGTGGAAAACCCATGGAAAACCCCATGGAAAATGCTCTTTTCCCGATGTTTGGCAAGGAAGCCCCACTGGATTCCCATTCCCAGGAAAATCACACCCAACAGGAGTTGGGATCAGCAGGATTTAAACCTGGGAATTGCCACATCCAAGCTGCTGTTCCCAGCAGGAAAAGGAGAGGGAAAATGGGATTTTCCCATCCAATTCATGTGGATTAAGGCAAAAAATGCTGTTGGAGTTGGGAATTCAGGTGCCACAGAATTTCCGAGGGAATGAGCCATGGGAAAAGAGGGAACGGCCTCAAGCTGGGCACAGGGGAGGTTTAGGTTGGATTCTAGGGATAATTTTTCCATGGAAAAGGTGGTCAGGCCTTGGAAGGGGCTGCCCAGGGAGGTTTGGAGTCGCCATCCCTGGAGTAATTCCAAAGAATTCCTGGATGTTGAGCTGGGAATAAGGTGGGACTTGATAATCCAGGAGGGTTTTTCCAAGCTCTGGAATTCCAGGATTTCTGTGTTGAATCCCAGGGAACAGCTAGAGTTTTCCAAGGGCCGGGAAGTGCCGCGTCATGCTGCAGGGAGCTCCGGCCACAGAGGGGTCAGGGCTGCTCGGAAATCTGGGAATTTCCAGGAAAAAGAAACCCTCCAGGAGCAAAATATCCCCAGGTTTTTAAGGAAAAGGTGACGTCATCCTGCTTTTCCCTCTTCCTGTCCACCAGGATGAGCTTGGAGCTGCAAATTCCAAGCTGTGGAGGAGCAGCAGGATCCAGAGGAATCCATAAAATTTCCTCTGGGATTCAGATCAATCCATGGAAATCAGAACTATCCCGAATGATCCAGCAGGAATCCGGTGCTGGCATTCCCGTAGTAAAGCTTGGATTGGGAATTTTTCCGTATCCTGGTGCATAACAATTGGAAATCAGGAGAAAATCCAGGAATATTCCCTGGAAAATGGGGGTTTGCATTACCAACCGGCAGAAAGTTGGGAATTTTTTGGGAATATGCTCTGTTAATCCCTGTCTGGCAGTGGATCCCTGCTTCCCACAGCATTCCATTCCTTTGGAATTCCCAGCTGCAGGGAGCTGGAAGTGCTCCTGGGAATTCCGGCTCCGGCCTTAAAGGAGAGGGGAGCAGTTCCCTGGGAAGTTGGGGTTGGAAATGAAGGATTTATTCCCTGTGGAATGGGAATGTGGTTTAGAAGGGAATGGGTTGGGTTTAGGGAAGAGCCTGGAGCTGCAGGAAAGGGCTGGAAAAGCTGGAAAAGCCTTTTCCAGGAAGCTGCTGTGGTGGGGAGGGGATGGGAATGGGACAGAGAGGGACGAAATGGGAACGGGAATGGGGCAGTGGGAGCTGGAATGGGGGAATGGGAATGGGGCAGTGGGAATGGGAGTGGGAATTAGGCAGGGAATGAAGCAGTGGATGCTGGGAATGGGCTCTGGAATGAGGCAGAGGGAGCTGAAATGGGAATGGGGCAGTGGGAATGGGCTCGGGAATGGGGCAGTGGGAATGGGAATGGGGCAGTGGGAATGGGAATGGGAGCTGGGAATGAGGCAGTGGATGCTGGGAATGGACTCCGGAATGGAGCAGAGAGGGATGGAATGGGAAAGGGGTAGTGGGAGTGGGGCAGTGGACGCTGGGAATGGGCTCTGGAATGGGGCAGTGGGAATGGGAATTAGGCAATGGGAGCTGGAATGGAGCAGTGGGAGTTGGGAATGGGAATGGGGCAGTGGGACTGGGAATGGAGCAAAGGGAGATGGGAATGGGCTCTGGAATGAGGCAGAGGGGGCTGGAATGGAGCAGTGGGAATGGGAATGGGCTCTGGAATGGGGCAGAAGAAGTTGGGAATGAGCTCTGGAATGGGACAGTGGGGGCTGGAATGGGAATGGGAATGAGGCAGAGGGAATGGGAATGGGCTCTGGAATGGGGCAGTGGGAATGGGAGTGGGACAACGGGAGCCAAACCGGATTCCCAAGGACTCAGCTGCTCCCCTTTGGATGCGGATCCAGGTTTTCCATGTTTTTTGGGGGCAGGTTCTGCCCTTTGTGCCACATTCCAAGCAGGATGGGCCCATCCTGATCCCTGTCTGCATTCCCAGGCCTCTCCTGCCAGGTTCTCTGGGAATTCTGGCTGGGATCCAGCACTCCCAGGGCTTCCCATGGAGCTCCTCATCCTGCCAGGAGCTGCTCTCCCGCTGCTCCGGGGGCGGGAATTCCGGGAATTCCTTTCCTAAGGCTGCTGAGGATTCCCTCTCTCGGTGATTTTTCAGGATGGGGAATTCCCAAATCCTGCTGTTTTCCAGCTGGGAATTAGAACAGGGAGTGCCAAAGCTGATCCTAAAATTTTCCTCAATCCCTGCTTAAGGGGCTGATCCCAGAATTTCCTGGGAGTGGGGATTGTTAAGGGAGGGATTTGGAAAATCCCCTCAGGCTGGAACAACATCCCAGACATTTCCCAGCCCGGATTATCCGAGGAATTTTCGCCGCTGGAATGGCGTTAATCCCTCAAAAACATCCCGGCTTTTCAGCGGGAAGAGGATTCCGGCGGATTCTGGCGGCAGCCGAAGGGATTCCCTGAACTCCCGGGGCTCCTCCTCCTCCTCCCGGGAAAAGCTCGGAGCAGCCTGGCAGCAGGGCCGGGTTTCCTTGGATCCCTGACTCCTTTCCCATCCATGTTTTCCGTGGGCACGGGTGCGAGACGGCTCCTGCTGCTCTTCCCGGGTTTCCGGAGCTCTCGGGAATGCTGAGCTGCTGCTTCCCGAGCCGGGAATGCTTCTGGAAAACCCCGGGAAAAACAGCGGAGGGTGTGGGGAATGCAGGGAATAAACCCTGGGAGAAGGAGCTGCTCCGAGGGCTGGGAAAACTGGGAATGTTCCCCTGGAGAAGGGAAGGATCCAGGGAGAGATTCCAGCACATTCCGGGGCCTCAAGGGGCTCCAGGAGAGCTGCAGAGGGACTGGGGACAAGGGATGGAGGGACAGGAGCCAGGGAATGGCTTCCCAGTGGCAGAGGGCAGGGCTGGATGGGATCTTGGGAAGGAATTGCTGGCTGGGCTGGAATTCCCAGAGAAGCTGTGGCTGCCCCTGGATCCCTGGAAGTATCCAAGGAAAGTCTGGAGCAGCCTGGGATCATGGGAAGTGCCCCCTGCCCATGGAATTGGATGGGATTTCAGCTCCATTCCAACCCAAACCGTTCCAGGATTCCCTTTGGCTCCCTGAATCCCGGTCTGTTGAAGGAATCCGGCTCCTTTTCCCGAATTTTGGGGTTTTCCCGGGCTGGAGGAGGGATTTGAGGCAGTTCTGATCCGTGGGCAGGGATCCCAACCCTGCTCCAAGGACACAGCGCTCTGGGATCCATTCGGGAATCCCAACATTCCCGAGTCTTGGGAATCGCAGCATTCCCAAGCTTCGGGAATTCCTATTTAGACCTGGAAACAAACTTTTCCTAGGATTTCCCACTGGATCCCATTGGATCAGTGCCTCATTCCCACTTTTCCCCCCTGTATCCATCACCTGCCATTCCCTGGATTGGCCCATCCAGATCCAGCAGTTCCTGGATCCCGCTGCTCTCCCAGCACTGGGAAAGTGCAGGAAAAGGGAATTTCTCCCTGTGTTTTTTCCTATGGAATGTACTCAGCATTCCAACTTTTTCTTTGTTTTCCCTGCTTTTATTCCCTGGGATGCTTTGATCGTCATTCCCGGGTTCTGGAAAGGAGGGAACAGCAGGATGAGGAAAATTCCAGCACGATCTCAGCTGGATTTGATCCCTTTGGATCCTTTCCAGCTCCAGATATTCCCGGATTTTCTGACCCGTTGCCTTTTCCCGGGTGGGATTTGAGGGATATCTGTGCTTGGGAATTTCCTGGGAAGCTGCTGAGTCCAGGTGCCTTTGGATCTTCCCGATCCCCCCCGCATCCTCCCTGTATTCCCAACATTCTGGAATTGGCTCCCTGAGGAATCCTGGATCCATGGAATTCTGCTTTTCCCACTGAGGA
Source organism: Falcunculus frontatus (assembly GCA_013398115.1). Lineage (NCBI taxonomy): Eukaryota > Metazoa > Chordata > Aves > Passeriformes > Falcunculus > Falcunculus frontatus. The sequence continues at coordinate 15,234 of VZRV01006232.1, forward strand.
TGGAGATGGGAACAGCTTTCCCTCTTCCAGGAGCTGGAATTCCCTGGATTCCAGTGGATTTGGATGGGATTTATCCCAGTTTTTGGGTGGACCGGAGCAGCTGGCGCCATTCCAGGGCCACATTCCCTTGGGAATTCCGCTCCGGTGGCTCCCACGCCTCTGGAGCTGTCTGGAAGTTGGGATGAAGGAATCTCGTCCCTTCGGGAAGGAGAAGTGCTGGGAATTTGGGAATAATGAATTGTGCCGGGATTCATCCCGGTTTTCCAGGCAGGATTGGCTTGGGGGAGGTTTTACTGGAAATTCCATAGAGGAGCTGGGAAATCCTGGAATTCCAAGGCATGGAAAGGCCGCGGCTCCATGGAAAACCCATTCCCACTGCGGGTGGGATCCAGATCCTTGGAAATAGCGAAGGAAAAGGGGAATGATGAGAGGAGGAGGGTTCATGGATCATGGGAAGCATCCAGAACCCTTCGGATCAGCAAATCCCATTCCCATCCTCCCTCCCGGCTCCCTGATCCCGAATTTCTGCTGAGGCTGAGAATTCCTCGGGAACATTTCCCCGGCTCCGTTTGTTCCCTTCCTTTCCCGTTGCCTTTGATTGCCGCTATTTTTTTCCAAGGAATGCTTGATTAGAGCCGGAACGGCGGGATAATGATGGGAATGAAAGCCGGATAATTTCCCAAATCAGCTCCACAGCTGGAGCCGGCGGAGCGGGAACAGCTCCGGGGGCTCATTCCCGGATCCATCC
>VZRV01006234.1:0-45451 GCA_013398115.1 Falcunculus frontatus
TCTCCCATGGGAGGGACCCCACTGTTTCACAGGTAAAAGACCTCTCTCACTGCTCAGTGGAAGAAAACCTTGGGTGCTGAACTGACCAAACCCCCATGCCCTGTCTCCCTGCACTGTTGGTGGGAAGGAGGGAGAAGTTGGGGGAAGAAAAAGTGGTTTTATGGGCTTATTTCACTCCTCATTATCCTCCTCTGAATTCGTTAGTAATAAATTCACTTTGTCTCTCTAAGTTAAGCCTGTTTTGCCCTTGGAGCCTTTATCTCAACTCATGAACCCTTTGTTAGATTTTCTCTCCTCTGCCCAGTTGTAACAGGGGAGGGTGAGTGAATGGCTTTTGTGGGTGCCTGGCATTTGGCCAGTGTCAAACCATGACAAACAGGTTGTCCAAAATCTAAAGGATCAGTAACAAAGTAGAATTAAATAAAATGATTATTGGTATTAGTAGAACATGCACCATCTTGACTGAAATTCCGGGAAGGAATGAACAACTTCAACATAGTTATGAAAGATAATAAAATTTTATGATTCACCACCTAACCAAAAATAGAAGTAAAGCAGTAGACATATGATACATATTCATTCATTGTTTAGAGATCATAGAAAGGAGATCCTCACCTTTACGATAATTCAGTTTAACACTAGGTTTGGTAGTTTTCTTGCCATCTAGAAGAGAGAAAATAAGGAAGAAGGCATATCTGCTTATGAAACTCCTTTCCCCGAAGACTATAATGTCTTCAGTTGCCTTCATTCAATTATTTAGTTAGGCAACTGGCATTTAAAAAAAAAAAAAAGATCAAAAATTGAAGAAATGAGCACAATATTCTTCTAAGTTTGAAGACCAAAATATCTCTTCAACATAGGCCCAGCTCAGGCTTTGTAACAATAAAATGCACAGACATGAAATCTCATTCTTCAGCCTAGTAAAATAGCGTTTAAAAATGCATCCTTGACCTAACAAAGATTTTTTAAATTGCCAACTGATATAGCCACCCTTCCCAATCATTAAGAGGCCAACTGAAAGAAGTGGGTGCATCGAGCATAGGACTACAATTCTTAATCAAGTGCACATAGCAGGTAATATTTCCCTTTGGGATAACAGCAGGGAGAGATCACCAGGTACTGTCACAAGCAAAACGGACTTGACTTGGGAAAAATATTAATTGAATTTATTATCAAACTAGAGTAGAATAATGCAAAATAAAATTAGAAATTAAAACCCCTTCCCCCCCCTCCTGCCTAGTTCTTGGACTGAAATTCACTCATAATTTTTCTCTACCTCCTACCCACTCAGTAGTGCAGGGGGACAGGGGTTGGCACCAGTTCCTCATATGTCGTCTCTGCCACTCCCTCCTCCTTAGAGGGAGGACTCCTCCCACTCTTCCCCTGCTCCCCTGTAGGGTCTCTTTCATGGGAGATAATCCTCCATGAACTTCTCCAATGTGGTTTTTTCCTATGGGCTGCAGTTCTTCACAAACTGCTAAAGCATGAGTCCTTTCCACAGGGTTCAGTCCTTCAGGAAGAGATTGCTCCAGCACGGGTCCCCTGTGGGGTCACAGGTCCTTGCAGCAAACCTGCTTCAGCATGGGCTCTGCTCTCCACAGGCCACAGGTCCTGCCAAGAGCCTGCTCCAGTGCAGCCTTCCCACAGAGTCACAGACTCCTTCAGGCACCTGTCTGCTCTGGTGTGGGGTCATCTGTGGGCTGCAGGTGGATCTCTGCTCCAGCATAGGCCTCCATGAGCTGCAGGGGCACAGCAGCCTCACCATGTGTGTGAGACTGAAATATGAAAGGTTAATGTCTCAAACAATTGGCCATTTGCAAAAGCAGCAGGTGCTTTGCTGAGGCCAGGTTTGCACCCTCCAACCAAAGGAGGGGAGGAGAGTTTTTAGGTGTGTGGTGGCAAAACCTCTTACCTGCATAGGAACAGCCCTGGTGCAGAAGGGCTGCACATCCACTACCAAAGGATGACCACAACAAACCAAATTTTGTTCAGCAACAAGCTGGGTTTTGAGTCAGATGGATGAGAAGGCTGATAAGAAGCAGATCCTGCAGAGGTGGGATAATGCTTTTTACTACACCAATGTCCTCCCTTACACGATCAGCTCAGGTGTAAAACTCCCCCCTCCCCTGGGGAAAGTATCAGGACATTCACATGTCAGCCTGAAAGTGTTCATCCCTTCTGATGGGCCATAACTGGTTCAACTACCCTGTCGTGACAATGGTCATGTCCTAGAAAGGTGTCATAAACAAGATGAATTTCTGGGGCCTTCCAGCAAAGGATTGTACATGATCCACAGTGTTGCATAACACAGTGTAAAACTCTCATCCTCAGGGGAAGTGTATGGGCATTCCCACAAGAACCTGAATATATATTAACCCATTGAACTTTGTGTTTCATGGGCTTCCCCAACCCCCTCCCCTGATCAAGACTGCAACCATTACTTCAACCAACAGACCTTAAATAGCAATTTTGTTTGTTTATGGTTTTTTTGGTTTTTTGTTGCTCTCATGTATCCTCACTCCTCTTTTCAACTACAGTTGCCTAGTTATTGTGGGTTTTTTTCCCTCTTCCTAACTGTATTGTCCCAGAGGCACCACCACCATCCCTGATGGACTCAGCCTTGGCCAGGGTCAAATCAATCTTGAAGCCAGCTGACATTGGATCAATGATATGTAGGGGAAGTTTCTAGCAGCTTCTCACAAAAGCCACCCCTGTAGCTTCCCCCTGCTACTAAAAAAATTCTACACAAACCCAATACACAATTATCTTTGGATTAAATTTTAATGAAGGTCCTTTTCTCCACTAACTCTAGAAAATACTTAGTGTTTAATTTAATCATCTAAGTTTGTAATATTCAGAAAACAAGCTTAAATCAGTCCTGCTCTCTGATTCATCTCCCACGACTATGTATTATAAAATATCTAGGCAGATCTGGAAACAGGTGGCAGAATCTCCTCCCATGTGATTATCCCAGCCTTTAGGAGAAACGTGCTTTCTTTATCATATTTTCTATTTGCAAACTTGATGTAATTCCCAAGAAACAACAACGTATAATAAATCCCACTATTCTAGCATGTATGTGTGTGTGCATATATATAAATACATATACATTTAATTAAATTGATTATAGAATACAGAATTCATTGTCACCAGAAAATTCATTGTCACCAGAAAATGCGAAAAACCAAGCCCAGACAACGTTATCAAGGAAAATCTACCAAAATCACATTGACAAAGTGGAGAAATATTTTAACTTCCCAAGTTAGGCTGAACTGTAAGTCGTGATTTTGCCCCAAAACAGTCCATTTAAGCCCGCTTAAGGTTCTTGGGTAACTCTGGCAAAAAAAATGTTATTGACACGTTTGAGTGTTGCTATTTTCCTCAAATATTGATAGTTGTTAAAAAAGTAGAGTACTTTATATTTGGCATCTCTTTATATTTGGCAACAATAACTGTTAAGTAGATTAAGTCTAAGAAAATAAAAGAGATTTTTTTTCTGTTTCAGGACATACTAGCAAGCAAATGACCAATCTCCTTTCAATGAATGCTATCTTTGTGTTAAGATAAAACAAACAGTGGCTCACAATGGGAACACAAATATAAAAGCATTTGATGTATCCAGCTCTATATTTCCCCTACCAGTACTCTGACTTTTGGTTTGCTGGGATACAAGCCAAATGTCAGCATACACTTCGATGAAGGGTCTTGTTTGGAATTGTCGTTAGAAGCTCTTCATATGACATCATGGAACTCTGTCTCTGTAAGCATGTGCTGACTGCTTCCCAGAATAAAATATGTTAATATAGCTAATGACACTAGCCTCAATAAATAAATTGTCTTTGTAACTCTATGTAGAGTTTATACGTGAGTTCATGATACAGTGAAGGAAAAGACTTAAACAAGACAAACTAAGGTTACGAATTAATAGGTTTGAATATCAAAAAGGTTACAGAATTGTCACTGAAGTCTGTGTTCAGAACAGCATATAAGAAATTTAGCTCAAGATGGATTCATAGCTGAAATGGATTAATTATATGAAAATAAAATAATGTAGGTCTTAAGAACAAGAAGCAAGATCTATCAGTTATATATCAGAGCTAATTGGGTAGTTCCAAATATTTAGACTCCATTATTTGTATCAGATCTAAGAATATGGTGAATAAAAAATACTGTAACTAAAAGGGGAAAGGTAATAGTCTTTAGAACCTCAAGGTCTTGAAGTTCATGAAATATCTTCTTCTAAACTGTCAGACGGTTGCCTGCAGTGAGTCTTAGGCAACCTGATCTAATTCTTGCTAACTTCACTGATATTATCCCCACATAATTTAATGGAAGGCCGACTTAGCCCTGAATTCTTAGTAAAAACTGTATGTACATTGTGTTTACACAGAATATGTTGCTTCAAAACTGTTAAGTGTAAAGTCTACCTTCATTTAAAAACTGTTTTAAGATCGTAGTTGGAAACCAAGGCACAAACTAATGAGACAGATTTGCGAATTCCTGGAAGACATGAAAAGAAAAAGAATCAGGACATGAAAATATTTTGCTTGCCTTCTATTTTGATTGAAAGGAACATCTAGGGATGACTGCGTGCTTTCACAAAAGACTGCATCAGAAGTATTCAATGCTTTTTTTCATAATATATATAATAAAATTTGCATACATTTTAAAGATTTGTAAGCGTCACACAGGGATTGAGAACATAGAAAAAGCAAATGGAAAGATCGTAGGCTTTTTAAAGCAATCTTAAATGAGCAATAAAAACATCAATAGTGAAAAATGTTTGCTAAGTTTTTCATCTTTATCTACTTCAGTATCTCTTTCTGCATGGCAGCTAGAAAATATTCTCATTACTACTGTCCTGCTCTTTTCCCCAAACCCTAAATTCTTTTAATGGTTTCCTTAACAGTTTTCAACAACATGCAGAAATGAATTCTTCAAATCAAACGTGCACAAGGAAACAAATCTTCAGAGAAGGTTTTACCAGAAACTTTCTCATTTACTTTCTAGTTCTATGACATGTACTGAAACAATTTTCCTTCAGAAAGCTCTATTGTAATAAGGGGGTAGACAGTCTGGGGTGAGGGGAAGAAGCTTTGTCGAGGAGTAACTTCTGTTACTTCCATTTCTATGGAAGACCTTTAGTTAGCATTATGTATCAGGTCCAGGGTGAATTCCTGATCAGAAGCAGTTAGAGGCTTATTCTTTCATTGGTAATTGATTAATGAATTAGAAAAAGCATCTAGGCACTATTACATGTCAGTCAGACCTTCAACATCGCACGTATTTTACCCTACAAAACAGGGTATTCAGTATTCTTAACTCCTGTAGCTATTTCCTTAACATGCCATAGATTACAAGGAATATAAATGAACTATAGCAAAACTGGCTCACACAGAACAAGACACAATAAAGTTAAATGGATATGATTTTGTGTTTGGCTAGATATCCATGCCTACATTGAAAGAATAAGGCCAGCTAACCTAACACCATCCTGAATTCTTGTGCTAATGTGTTTCTGCATGATTCTGTATTCATTGTGAGACAGAGAAGTTTGAGACTTTGTTCCATGTACTAGGAACAATTTGTCTTGTGATTGTTTACTAATAAAAGTATTGTTTCCACATGCATTAGTAACAAAACAAACTGACGAAATGAGATGTGGCATAGCCTCCTTTTGTTTGGATCTAATTTTTAATTCTTAAAAAAACCAAGAAATCTGAATGTGGAAGTCCAAATCCCTAGAAATTCAAATCTCTGAGATAGAATGCTCTTATTCTCCTAGCATATTTAATTTTAAAAAAGAAAAAAAAACCAAAACCAAAACAAATCACCAAACCAAACCAAATTAAACTGTCTGCTTTAAACTCGTGTAAGAACAATAAATAAACTTGGACATTCATAAACACTTGACCCAAAAACTGACACAATGGTGATAACTGTTGTGTCCTAGAATTGAAACTACACACCAAGACCCTTCCAAATGGTGCATGGATCATCTCCAATTTCATCTTAACAGGCTTCCCACAATGGATGCAGTTTTCTAACAACTGTCTAAATTTGCATACAGAGCTGATAGATACTGGCCACTGTTTCAAGATGTGCTGAAGCTTCTGGCTGAGATCTCACACAACAAGGATCATAACTAACCTTTTCTATCACTCTGGAAAAGTTGGAGGGCCAGTCTTCAACCTTATATATATATATATATATATTTTTTTTTATATATATATATATATAGATATATATATAATGACCCAGATGTTCATCATCTACAGTTTAAAGACACCTCAGAATAACACTCTCCGTGTTGATAAACCACCACTTTCTACACAGACCATACCTGTCTGGTTGTTCTCTGCCTTCAGAGGCCAGCACCCTGGCCTTGTCTCTGAGTTTTGACAGCGTCTGAGCCCCCAAAACACCTGCTTGAGTTTTGATGTGAAAATAACCCTCTGTAGCCTCCTGACAGGTTTTTTCACAAAATGCAAAATACGTCATATAAAATATTGGAAGGGATCTCTGAAGTTCACCCAGTACAAATTTGTGCTCAAAGAATGCTGACTTCATTGATACATTAGATTGCTCAAGGGTTTATCCAGGCAAGTTTTCACAGTTTTTAAGTCTGGGGATATCATAACCTCTCGGACGACTTTTAGCACCATCATTTAAATGCATCAAAACTTTACTAGTTTAAGGTTGGCCAACAGAAGAAAACATTTTTGGAAGTTGCCGAACAATATAGTGAGCTTCTTCAGGAAGGGTATGGATAATTTTTGTAACTGTGTCTTAAGGAGACATATTTTATTCTCTGCTCTCTTAGATGAACCCATAGTAAAAAGAATATAGTGAAAACAAAAAACCTAACCAAAAAGTTAGGAAGACTGAAAAAGATCAGAACATGAACTACACATCTTTGTTTTAAGGAGAAATATAAATAAAATATATTTTAAAAATGTTATGACCTTTTTTTAAACAAAAGAAAAAGAACCTCAGGCCTCCAGTGAACACAAAAATTAGAATTGACAAGATAGCATGGGCTAGATTTAAATAGAAGAAATCAGAGTTTTAGACGCTATAGAGTAGAGAATAGATTTGTTAGAATACATTGTTATGGCATTTCTGAGGATCTGGTTGGCCTTAATTTTTTTTATTTAGAGGAAGCTGACAACTGAGTTAGAAATTACCACCATGAAACAAACCTATGTTTTCTCCAGTTAAGGCAAAAGTTCTGATTCTTGTATATCATGGTTTTCTAATATCGTAGAAGATCTACTAATTTTTCTTTCTAATATTGTAGATCTATTCATTTTTCCTTTTCTTCCCTAAGTTGCAATTTGTATTTGAGAAAATACTTTTTCCCTGTATAAGGCTCTCCTTATTGCTGCAATGGACCCTTTTGTCATTGTAACTAGGAGAGAAGAGATACATCAATAAACAATCAGAATAAATATATAAAAGATTGCTACATCACAGACAATTACTTAGTAGTGCTTTTCACTCCAGATATGCCAGAGATCCAGATTTGTCTGTGTCACACATGTTGTGTTGGTCTTTCTAAATACATTGTTTTATTACCCAGATGAGAATTAAACAATTACTGATTAGCATGAGCATTACTTTGGAATTTGTACTGCTTCAGCTCTTGGTTATCTGGCTGACAGCTTACAGAATTCCTTTGGGATGCACAGAGAAAAGCAGGAAAGGATGATGAGGATTCAATTAACGCAGATGCATTAGGATCACACATAATACCAGAACCTTCTAACATGTACCCAAGTATTTTCAAGTATTGGCAGATAGTGATCTCAACCATTGACTTTGGAAGGATGTTCCAGACCTTACCCTATTAATCAAATAAAAATTAAAAGGGATTACAAAGAGAGAGACAGATAAGATTTATGGAATGGCCATTCAGATTTTTACCTACTTGATATTTTCTAACTCTGTTCAAAATCTACCTTTAAAGGTCTCCATAAGACATCACAATCTCCCTACTGGCAAGTGTTCCCTGATATTAAATACAAAGGTTATTTTATTTTTTATTAGTTATTCCACTATTCTACTAAATAATCAGTCCCTATCCATCATAACAGCCTTCAAATATTTGTAGAATGTCATGACCCACTTTGTCATCATCTACCTGTTAAACTCAGTACTTCTAATCTTTACACAGCAGTCAATATACTTCTGCTCTTTCTAGTTACTTTTTATTACATATAACATTAAGCTAGAATAAGATTTTACCATTCTCCCATTACTTACTCTAGGTTAATAATATTCATAGCTGTCATAGTAACAAATGTTCAAAATTATAGAAACATAGGATCATTTAGGTCAGAAAAGACCTTCAAGATCATTAAGTTCAACCATTAACCCAGCACCATCAAGTCCACCAATAAACCCTAACTCCAAAGGACGTATCTACACCTCTTTTAAATACCTTTAGAAGGTGACTCAAACACTTCCCTGGGCAGCCTGTTCCAGTGTTTGACAACCATTTTGGTAAAGAAACTTTTCCTAATATCCAAAGTCCTGGTACAACTTGAAGCCATTACCTCTTGTCCTGTTGCTTGTTACTTGGGGAGACAAGACTGACCCTCAGCTCACTACAACCTCTTTTCAGGTTATCTGTAGAGAGACTGATAGGGTCTTCTCTGAGATGCCTCTTCTCCAGGCTGAACAATGCCAGCTTCCTCAGCCAATCCTCATAGTACTTACCCTCTAGACCCTTCACCAGCGTTGTTGCCTTTCTCTGAACACAATCCAGCACCTCAATGTCTTTCAGGTATTGAGGGGCCCAGAGCTGAACACAGGATTTGAGGTGCAGCCTCACCAGTGCCAAGTATGGAAGGACAAAAACTTCCTCAGTCTTTCTTGCCACACTGTTATTGATGCAGGCCAGGGTGCCCTTAGTCTTCTTGGCAATGTGAGCACAAACTGGTTCATGTTCAGCGGCTGTTGACCTGCACCCCCAGGCCCTTTTCCACCAGGCAACTTTCCAGCCATTCTGTCCCCAGCCTGTAGCACTGCAGGGCGTTGTTGTGACCCAAATGCTGACCTAGTACTTGGCCTTGTTGAACCTCATATCGCTGGCCTTGGCCCATCACTCCATCCTGTCCAGATCCCTCTACAGAGCCTTCCTGCCTTCCAGAAGATCAACGCTTACACTCAGCTTGGTATCTTTGGCAAACCGCCTGTCACTGACCATTTTCCCTTGGATTATGCGGGCCTTATTCTGCTCCCTGTCCTCTTCTAGCTCAGTGGGGTCAACACCTGGAGAACAACTGCTTTTGTTATTAAAGACTGAGGCAAAGAAGACAATAAGTGCTTAGAATTTTCTTCATCCTTTGTCACTATGTTTCCATGTTATATGTTCAGGTATTGGACAAGAGAAAGATTCATTACAGAAGTTCTTAGAGTCTAGGAATGCAATGATATATTGCAGTACAAATCAGATAAAAGTAGGTCCAACTGAGTGGCTACAAAAGGAAGACCATTAGAGAATCTGAAAGAGAGAAAAAAATTAAAGCAACGCAATTTAAAAGAAAAATAAAATCCGAGTGGGAAGAAAAGTCACCTTGTGTTGTGAGAGTTAACAGAGAAGTTACTTTTATCATAAACCTTACTTTAATATTAAGCTTGAAAAAAGTAGCCACCCAGAAAACATCTGCACACACAAAAAATTTCTTCTACTAGTAGATTGAAATTGCTGAACAGTTGTTCACGGAAATATTTAGAAAGACAGAGCTACTCATGAAAAAAACCCCGAGCAACAAAACCAAATGCAATTTGCCACAGTAAAATATTAAGATAAAGAAAATAAAGTTGTAAAACCCAGAAGCAATTGCAGGAACTGAATATCTCTATGTAGGAATACGAGGCAAAAATTCCATAAACATGGTAGCATTCAGTGAGAGAGGAAAGACTCAACACAAATTAAAACAATGAAAGCAACTTTGGCATTGGCTATGCTTCAATGAAATTCAAGCCCTGATATGTAAATTATTGATTAAAATTTAGGAATAAATTTGCATGAAGGAAAATATAGTTAAAAACTTCAACTAAATTGCTCAATAAATTCCAATTCACAAAAACGGTGTATTTCATAATATCTTTGATTCTAATAGAAAAATGAAAACAAAGCTACAATGTTCTGTGCATTCTCAAACATCCATATCTCTATTTTACTAGCTCATCTCTCATTCTTAATCTCAACTAACCTAGTCTATGTAAAGGTGATTTTTTTCCTTCCACTATCACAGGTCAACTATTCATTCATTTTGATTCTTCTTTCCATAAAATAAGAAAATTTTTAAATGTTTTTTTTGCAATAAGGCTTGCTTGAAAAATAAGTTCTTAGCTATTACAATTCAATAACATAGCAACAAAGTGCTTGGGGAAAGTGAAGCACTACTTCACATATCACTCCAAGAAGAATAGGCAGGATGGAGAGCAGAAGGAATCCTTCTATCTTGTACTGTTGGTTTTCTTAGCTCCAAGGAATTTAGACCTGTGTAAAAGGGGTCCTTACGACTTTCTCTGAAGTAGCTTTGCAAAGCCCCATAGAACACTGAGATATATGACCTGCTGCAAAGCTTTCCTTAATGCCAAACATTCAGTAACTTTAAAGTGGAAAATTTTTAGCCTATTAAATATAATATATATCCCACTTGTTCCCGGCTAAGCATTCTCTATCATTGTTTATAGGTTTAGTGAATGATAGAATTTAAATGCATTTCTTAATCTAGTCTTAGCCAAGTACTCCAACAGATACTTTCTTAAAAATGAGAATATTTTATACCCAGTGAGTAGTTTCTTTTTACTTTGACTTCAATTCCTTACAGTTTATGCAAAAGAAATATTTAAATTCATTTCAGTTCCACAGGGAGAAAACCAAAAAGTATAATTAAAAAAAGAGCCTGTATCAATAGGAAAACATGACCAGACACTGATTTTCAAGCCATATAAAATATGTTTTCCAAGCATAATAAGTCTTCTGCTCATAGACACCCACCTAAATAAAAGGAGAAACCATTCTGGATTGTTACAGGGTCCCACAAGAATCCTACAGGATTTTCTCTGTCAGTGAAGGAACAGGGTCAGAGCCAAGGTTCTCCTTACTGCTTTTTTGGGTCCTTCCATTTTTCTTCACCTTAATTCTGTGTAACCTCACCATCATACAGCTGTTGTTCTTAATCTTTTTCAGAAAGGGCTAGTGGGACAGGGTGGATTACTTGCAAAAATAGATGACTAGAAATATATCCATTTTGCAGTTCTGCTGATGTGTACAGAGAGTTTCTTATAGTGTCATAAAATTGTACTTATAAGATTTCAGTCTGAGACTAGAAGTCTGATTTAATAAAAAGGAAATTGAATCAACTGCCTCCATTAGTGTTATTATTAAAAACCTCTTGGCATTCTGCAAAAAAATCACTTCATTATGCTAAAAGTAACATATCTTCTTTATTTTGAGTGATATTGACTAGAAAGAAGGGTTTTTCTTTTAAAATTTCTCCATAGGAACTAGGAATAGAATCACTGAACCATAGAACTGCCTGGGTTGGAAGGGACCTCAAAGATCATCTAGTTTCGACCTCCCATCATGGTCAGGGACACCCCCCACTAGATCAGCTTCCTCAGAGCTCCACCCAAACTGCCCTTGAACACTTCCAAGGATGGGACATCCACAGCTTCCCTGGGTAACCTGTTCCTGTACCTCACTAGTGTCACAGTAAAGAATTTTTTTCTTAAAAAAGAAAAAAACCTACTCTCTTTCAGTTTGAAGCCATTCCCCCTCATTCTGTCACTACATGCTCTTGTAAAAAGTCACTCTCTTTTTTGTATGTTGTCTTATAGTACTGAAAGGCTGCAATTTAGTCACTCCAAAGTCTCTCTTTTCCAAGCTGAACAAACAAAATTCTCTCAGCCTTTCCTCAAAAGAGAGGTGCTCCGTCCCTTTCACCGTCTTTCTGGCCCTCCTCTGGATTTGCTAATACAGGTCTCTGTGCTGGGACCCCAGAGCTGGATGCAGCACTCAAGGTGGGGTCTCACAAGGGCAGAGTAGAGGGGCAAAATCGCCTCCCTTGCCCTGCTGGCCCTGCTACTTTGGATGCAGCCCAGGACAAGTTTGGCTTTCTGGGATGCAAGGGCACATTGCCAGGTCGTGTCCAGCCTTTCATCCACCAGCACCCTCAAGTTCTTCTTGGCTCTAGATCTGTTCATCCCCCAGACTATATTGACACCAGGGTTTCTCTGATCCAGGTGCAGCACCTGGCACTTGGTGGCATTAAACCTCATGAGATTCCCATGGGCCCACTTCTGGAGCTTGTCTAGGTCCCTCTGGATGGTATCCCATCCTTTGGTTGTGCCAAATGCACACTCAGATTAGAGTCATTGTAAATTTGCTGAGGGTGCACTTGATCACTTAATATACATCATTAATGAAGTTATTAAATAACAGTGGTTCCATTGTTACACAAATCCCTGAGGGACACCAATTGCCATTGATATACATTTATGAATGATGTGGGAAAGAACTATGTGGGAGAGAATATATATGCCCTCTCAATAGTTATACTATCTTCCATCGAGTTTTCAGCATTTGTTTTCTGTTTGCTGCCATATGCCACGCCCAGACAAGAGTCAGACAAGTTATCTGGAACATAGGTCTCAGTAGAAAAGGCTGGAGGCTGGCTTTCTGAGGACTGGCATTATTGACCAGTTGAAACTCATACCCAAGAAATCTTTTGAACGTTACTTATTGTCTATTCCTTCTTATACACTTTTCATTACTGAGATCCCACATAGAAGAGGCAGAAAGAAGGAGATGGGTGAGTAAACAAAGTATATCAGAAGTGTAGAAAGGAAGAAGCATTGACTACAAGGAAGAATAATGGTGATATTCCTCTACATGAAATGGTGTCTATCATCTCACATGAGAAGAAAGCAATATATGAAAGGGAACAAACAATGTCATTCAGCGAGGTCATTCTCTCATACAAAATAAAGTATGTGCTGTTTGTCTCTAGGTTTTAGAGTGTGACCTTGCTTCATTTTCAGTAATAGAAAATTACATTTTGAAACTTTAGTTTTTAGAATATATCCACCTGTTAATTAGTTACTATAAAAAATACAAGTCAGAGGGAAAAATGCTAATATATAAAACTCGGGAAGCTGAAGTTTTTACAGCTCTTTAGGACTCAATTTTTCTTTTGAAGGGAAGATTTTGCTAAAAAGAAATTATATCATTTTCATAAGAATATCGACTAAGGCACAATATTCATTCAACTTTTCGGGGGGCAATGAAATAACAATGTATTCCTATAAATGACACGGGTTAGGTTTGAAATTATAGGATAATAAATGAATTATTATATTTGAAAATTGAATTTAGTTTCTACTTTTACAGAGAGATCATGTATGGCTATAGGGATGTAGAAAACTTGTGCAGATATATAATTTGAAATGTAACATTGTAGTCAAACTCCATGTATTACACATATTTTTTCACAATATCAAAAATTCAATTTCCTGGCTCTCTTGATAATCTGAAGCATTTATGAAGATACTTTAAAATATGGTCCTGGAAGAGTTTGGCCAAAATATGACCCAATAATAACTTTCAAATCATTGCAATTCACAGGGCTGGAAATAGAAACTTCAACCTGAGTGTCATAGTTCATATTCTGCTCTTCTCAATCACTGTAATAAAGTTCAAAGGCACATTGCTTCTATTTATCTTAACTATATCAAGCCTCAAGACTGACTGCTGTTTTTCTTAAGGAAAATAGAAAACATTTCGTAAATATTTTAAAAAATGTAATCGAAGGAATTAGTCCAAAGAATATTTAATATTTCAAAACATGCTGTAAAATTGTTAACAGATTGACTATTGACCTAGTTTTTAACCAAAGAAATCTGTAAAAGAAAACAATATGGTAAAAAGTGTTGAGCAATCTGTGATATTTTTTCTTTCTAAACATTTATAAGAACAATTCATAAAAAGCAGAGTGCACAAAGTCATTAACAGCATACGTCCTTATTATTTTTAGAGATTTCTTCATTAAAAAACAACATGCAAGGTGGATCAATCTCCTAAAAAATGTATGCATTTAAAAAATCCCAGACATCTAAGAGTTATTGGGGATTTTATATTTTGTTTTGGATTTTATTTATGTAGATTTATATATATATATACGTTTATTTCAAATGAGTTAGCTACATACAATCTGGATAGATAATAAACAGTAGGAGCTGCTGTATTTTTAGAATTTAGTGGGAGATTGAGCAAAAAATATTTAGATCTTAATGGAAATCTGTTACATTCCGATAGCTAATGATGAGGTACATTATCAAAGAGTTATCTGAAAGATATTTTCTTTAACACATATGTAAGTGTATGCGTACATATAAATATACATATATGTTTGTACATACATATATTTATGTTTTTCAAGTGAATTAAATTTTTCTTTTTTATTTTTTGTTCAAAGGTTCTACACCTATATTTCCTTTACTGTCAATCATGTAAACATGTTCAGTAAGAGGAGACTTACAGCTGGACATTTGAAGGTCTCACAGAGTCAAACTGAAGAATAATAATTTTTGTAGTGGGGTCTACATTTTTTTTTCTGTTTGCATCAGGTGTCATTTAACTGCCAAACCTGCCAGCTGTTCTCATGGAAATGTCACCTATGCTGCAATTTTGGGAGATCTTACAGTGTGGTTTTTGCTGAAATTATATAAATAAAAAAAAATCTATTTTATAAGGAAATTTAAAACTTTTTGGCAGGATAAGCTCATTTAGCCTAGCAAGCCCTTACCCTTTAAATTTACTTTATCTCCCACCCCTGGCTTGACACTAAAGAGGTGAAATTCTCGTTAGACTTTGCAAAACATTTACCTTGAAATTAAAGCATAAAAATATGCCCTTTTATGAAGTCTGAAATTTTCCATTAAGTTTATATTTCAGAAGTGTAGAAATGTGTGTAAAAATACCATAGTCAGTACCAAAGACACCGTTTTTCCTTCAGTGACCACATTTTTTTCCTCATTTTATTCTTCATGTGTTTCTTGGATATTTTGAGATAACCATGCTTGTGGATACCCTTTTTTTGAAACTATGTAGCTATGCTTACAGCACATTCAATGGAATACTGGAGAAATTTTGACTTACAGAGTTGTTTAACATGAGCTCAAGATTTAAAAAAAAAAAAAAATTGCCATTATCAAGGAAAAAGTTGTATCAAGATGGTGAAACAAATTAATTTGCATGGTAGTAATCAATGTTAAGCACTCAGGTGTGTAATCCACTTTGGAGCATTCATTCAAGACCTTACTGTGGTATATCAATACTTAAAAGGGGCTTGTAGCAAAGATAGAGGTTTAACTAAAGCCTGCAGTGATAGGACAAGGGACAATGGTTTTAAACAGAAAGAGAATAGGTTTAGATTAGACATAAGACAGAAATTTTTACAATGAGGGTGGTGAGACACTGTAACAGGTTGCCCAGAGAAGAGGTGCATGCCCCATCCCTAGAAATGTTCAAGGTCAGGTTGGATGGGACTTTGATCATAGTGATCTAAGTGGAAGATATCCCTGTCCATGGCAGAAGTTGAAACTAGATGATATTCGAAGGTCTCTTCCAACCCATACTTTTCATGATTTCATTATTCTGATGAGCTTCCTTGTTCCTAGCAACTTGTTTGTATCAAAACACACACATAGGTGGCTGGCTTTACAGGATTCATTTTCTGAGAATTTTCTCTAGAGTGTTCACATACATATTTATCCCCAATATCCTGCATAGCTTGAGAATTTTATGTCAGTTTCACTGCCTCAGCTTTCCCATGTGTTTTTGTGCAGCATCACTGTGTGGCTAGGGAAGACTCCCTGAGAGATGAGAACTTTCTCTAGAGTGTTCACATGCATATTTATCCCCAATATCCTGCATAGCTTGAGAAAGAAATAAAAGAGATTGTTTCTGGTTTTATGACAGCAGAACAGAGTCTTTCCATCCTCCTATACCCCATAAGACACTTCCTTCTAATAACTTAAAAATTGAGGACTTTTCTTCTGCAATGGAAATTTTCGGGGGCAACAATTCAGGGACTTCTTCCAGCTAACAAACAGTAGGTAGGTGAAGCAGAATTGAACTGGCTTCTGCCATCAACTGTGTAAAGGAAACAAACCCCCACTGAGCTGTGCCATAACCTTCAGTCTTTGAAACCCAGTAAATTTAATTTTACGTCCGTTTTCACTGCCTCAGCTTTCCCATGTGTTTTTGTGTAGAACCACAAAGGGGCTGGGGAAGACTCCCTGAGAGATGAGAACTCCTGAATTTTCATTAAGTTCTGTTACTG
Organism: Falcunculus frontatus; assembly: GCA_013398115.1. NCBI lineage: Eukaryota > Metazoa > Chordata > Aves > Passeriformes > Falcunculus > Falcunculus frontatus. The sequence continues at coordinate 16,365 of VZRV01006234.1, forward strand.
CACTTTTTCCCTTTCTATAGTTAATCCTGAAGCTTAAAACAAGATTGAGTAGCTGTAAGAATCTTTTTAGATTTAGCCCAGTGTTTGGAGCTAGCATTTATGTGGCTTAAAATACTCCCTTTCATTCTTTGCCAGAAATTATTCTCATGTAGTCATGCCTATTTTTTTTTTTTTTTGACACTTGCTACCTTGAATTTCTGTATAATTCTCTGTATGGTACATCTGGAGACACTTTTTGTCATATACTCATTAAACATGACTTCATTCTCTCTCCTGAACTCTTTACTGTTAATATTATTTATTGTTTTCTAAACAGCGGTTTCCTGCTGAGCCATCAGCAAGACTTAAGTGCTATAGTTTGCACATATCCTTGTAAATCATATTTCATATGGAGGAGAAATTAACCACACAATATCTCATTATATGCTGAGTGCAACTAAGGTGAAAAATGTGGTTCTTTTTTTTTGATAAAAAACATTTTAAGTTCACTTTCCTAGCTGTTTTAAACCCAAGTATAATATTTCCTTCTCAGTTTTACAAACTGATTTCACACCCACAGAACTGCATTTCGCGGAGGTTATTGATAATCCATATCACTCGGCAAGGCATGAATTATACAATTACACTGTCCCTTCAGAAACAGGGTAGCTCCATACAGACTGAGCACTGGAATTGATCCCCCTGTTGATGCCTTAAATCCTTGGACTGTACTCAGGCATTGTATCAGAGAATATTAGTTGTGCTCAATTGAAAGCCTTCCAGAGACTATGTTAATAGCAACGGAATGGGTATCTAAAATGTTCCAGCCACCTGTTTGTCCAGACACTTGTGGTGAGATTCATGCTCTGATATTGTTTTACTCATATAGGTCTACATTTTTAATCAAGACGCTGACTTTTGATGTAATATTTCATAAGCAGAGAAAGCAATGAAGAATAAAAGGATAATGTCCCACTAGAATGAAGGAAACAAGATGGTTGAAGGCTTAAACTGCACAAATGAAAATGATGAAAATTATGAAAATAGGAAGATATTTAAAATAACTTGATTAATTCAGATGCAAGCAAGCTACTCATAAAAAAATACATTTCAGAAAAATTGCTTGGTTTGATATAAAATTTGTGAAGAAAAACATAATGACTTGTAATATACTGGTCAGACTGGATGTCCTAATAATTTCTTATGACCTTAGACTTTTTTATCTGACCAATCTATGACTAAATTAAATACATGATAAATTAGTGGTAAACTCTCATTTCAACACACAGATACTTTCTTTACAACCTGCAGTTTTTTCAAGGTTTTGTCTTTAGTACCGATTGTATTGGTTGCTGCACAAACAGTATTTTAGATCCTTATACTAATTGTGCAATTTTTTTTTTCTTTTCAGTTTATTGTCTCCTCTATTATTATAACACTATGTTGAAAGATGTGTGGAGGATTGCATGTGTCTGTATACATCTGTGCACATGGGTAAATTCACTGGGTAGTAAAAATTATTCAAAACTGATAAGCTTCAAATGTTTGAGAAACTATTTATAGTGCCTCAAAAGCACTACTTGCAATTTGGAAAATGCAGAAGAGAATAAGGAGAAAATAAACTTTTGAAGTGTGGAATATTACAAAATCAATTTAGTTGCATAGCAGCAATGCTTATTTTCAGACCACTCTATTAAAACAAGCAAACATTTCCAGCTTAAGTGGTCATTCTACTGTAGTATGTTTTCTAGGTCCCTCTTGTCATTTTTGACAAAACCAGACATCTTCATTTCAGTATTTCCTCAAAAGAATGAGAGATAAAATCCTTCTTACATCAAGTATTATCACACAATCATGTGATGACCCATGAACAAAAACAGTGTTGTTTTTTTCCGGAGTATAAGGCATTTTTGAATGCACTTGGTTTAAACTTTGTATAATCAATTAAACCAGAAATCGGAGAAGATATTTCAGCTTTTTTTTCCTGGTGATGAGAGACACAGTATTCTGGGTTTTTTACCTCATGTCATCAGAATTACCTCAAAGAGGCACTCCCACTCTGACTAATAAGCTATTACTGGGCTGTTGCTGCTCTGGCAGCCAAAGGTACAAATCAGCACCTTTTTTCCCAATGAACTTTGGAGCTTAATGCTCATCCAACAATAGCCTGCTCTAACCTTCTATTGGTAGCTGTTAGTCACTGTCCCTTGGTCCTGCCTCTCAAAAGCCTGGGCAGATTCTTTTGAAAGACACAACCATATCATTCTTATGAGCTTTCTTCGGCCTGAGATGTGCTGAGAACCAAAGGATCTTTGAAAACTTTCCAGACACCTGTTTGTGGTTTTATCATTGTGAGCAGCAGCTTTTCCTATGCGGGCATCTGGACACAGTGGGATAATATTTATTTGCAGTAAATAAGGAATACTAATACAAATAACAATTTTAGGTTGGGGAAAAAAAAAAAAAGAAGTATAAATATTCCAGATTCTTTGCTGAAATAAACACAAAATGTAGTTTTAAGCCCAAATATGCAATTTGCTCAACATTGCAAAAGATTGGAGGGGGTGAAGTGCTAACAAAAATATTTGTTTTGCTTAATTAAAACTGAAGCAAATTTTGAAGTGTCTGGTTTTCTTGATGATAACCATAATAATTTGACATCATATTTAAACAATTTTACTCAGAATCTTTATTTTTTCATTGAAAATATATTGACCAAGACATTTAGTCCGCTAATGTCACTCATACAATTTCCATCATTTGAAGGCAGTATCTATTTTACTTTCTAGCACATCTCATTATCTGATTGCATGAGATGTCTTCCCTTTTGACACTTTTGACTAAATTTGCTTCCTTTTTTTGTAATTCTTACTTGAAATCTTATCCTATAATACTGAAACATTTACAATTCTTAGATTTTTTTCAATATGTTTTTTTCAAGTTCATTTTAACACTATTTCTGTGTTTTGGAAGTAATGCCAGAAAAGAAAGACAACTATCAAAAAATAATATAATGAATTACAGCTAAATTTTAAATTTTTTTATGTTGCAAACCTTAACTGAAAGGGTTCAAAATCTATGAGCAACTGAACAAGCTCTTCCTTTTTTTTGTTGGCATAGCATGAAAAAAGTCAAAAAACTTACAGATTTAGAAATGTTGTATTGATAAATAATTTGATTGACTAGGTTTCTGTAAATAATTCAAAGCCCTTTTTTTAATAATCCCCTTCAATAATTGTATATTCTGGATTATTTATAACATTTGTCAAACTGCTCCATCTTTTTCTCAGATAAGCTTTTGACTTTGTATAAACTGAACACGAGCAAGCAGACATTACTACCAGTTTCTGAATTTTATTTATGCATCTCTATTTTCGTTCAAGATGTCATTGAAATTTTAAAGTATTAAAACACTGAAATTGTTCATAGGTAGAGCTAGCAATAAATTTTTCAAGGAATTATCTTCCTTTTAAATATTGTACAGAGGAAATGAGTTTTAAATTATAATTTTTTTTTTTTTTAATGAAACAAAGACTTCTTTCATCAGCTGGCAAGCACTAACATCACAATTCCTGTTCAAAAAGTTGCAACCCCTTCTACTCTTTCCTACTGCAGCTTCTGGCTACTTTCTGGGTTACCGGCAAGCGTGAAGTTAGCTATGGGGGGACAGGGGCGGTGAAAGACTAAGGTTTTTCTCTGAAGTACTTTTATAACCCTCCAAGACACTGACAAATCAGTTGAAACCATTGTAAATACCTGCTCACATATGCTTGTTGGAGTGTCTCAAATGTTAGAATGAAAGTTTTTTCTGTTGAAAAACAGAAGTCCTCCAGTCTTCCTTGGAGCATTTGATTTTGTTCTCTGTGCATAAAAGAAAAGTGTCTACAGCATGGTATTGAAGATGAAGTTAGTTCTCCTTCTGTGTTTCAACAGTCACTTCCATGTTTGTTCAGCTGTCTGCTTTGAGAAAATTTTTAAAATTAGAAAAAATCTGCAACCACTGCATTTTTTTAGAAAATATGCTTGAAAATTACATTTAAACTCTCTGTTAATAATTCCGGTTCAAAATACTAACACAGTTTTAAATTAGGCCTAGAAATAATACTGTTTGGTCTATTTTTTCAACTTTTTAGCAGACAGATAATTTTTACTGCTTTGAAATCGGTTTTGAATGCAGAGAAGGTTCTTTAGCCAATTTTATCTGCTAATGTAGCTAAACGAATGGCTCAGATGAGGCTGACATATTAAGCAAAAAGCATGCTTTACCCCTCATGAAGGTTAGCCACCAATGTGTATTTCATTGACACCTTGTGAGAAAAATATTCATCTTCTAATTCTCTTTGTATTGTTCATGACATTGCAAAACTCTCTGTGAAGTGTCCATGACAAAAAAATTCTCTGCTAGTACCTCTCATAAGTGCCTTTCGAACCTTTTAAAAGATGCATGCGTATATGTGTGTAAAATAATGCTAAAATATACGTGATCAGAAAGCACATGTTTGCAAAACTCACAGAGCATTGACTTGAATGCCTTAATTTTTATTTCTGCTTTCTGATTCTTTTATGGCTTCAAAGCTTCAGTGATAAATAATAACTATCTCTTGTTCTCTAATTCTCTCCTCCTTCTCTTTCTTTGTTCATGGAGTATAGTGCTTTTAATAAATCAATTCACAATGAGAGTGAATTTCAAAGTTTTTGATGCTTTTTCTAGTTTGCAGAGAAAACAGATGGCTAGTAGTTATGGTCCCATGGTCTGCTTTTGGCTATTCATTGGTGCAGGAGAGAGAAAAAAGGAGGAAAGTACTAGCAGCCAGTATCCCTCAAGCAAAAAACACTTCCAGGAGGGTGAGTCAGAGCACCTGAGGGAGGCAAGCAGAGTGCTTATCATCTCTCTCATTTATTACCTGAGAGGCTGATGGCAGATGGAGTGAGAGAACATAGGTCTCCTGTAGGGCTAGATAAGGAAACAAGATCATTGATTGCTATGTACAAAAGCACAATAAAGAAACCAGTGGAAAAACTGCCCGGAAGCAAAGTAAGAAAATGCATAAAATAGCAATAACAACAATAAGACCAATAACAATAATAAGCATCTAGGCATCACAGAGCTGTGAAACTTCAACATTTCTGCTCTTTTGTCTCATAATAGGATGTGCCAGTTCTAACCTTATGAACAAAATTTTTATGAAAAATAGTTTGTGGTTTTAACCTCACGAGCTCCCCTACCACAAGTCTAACATTGCCCTCCTATTAGATTCCAGGGTGTTAGAGAAAAACAGGTGTTCAACAATCTGTGGCATATGGAGTTTCTCTCTTTGGCTTTAATTTACTTCTGTTCCCTTCTCTGTAAACTGCACTGTGATATACATTACCTGGTTTCCCTTTGAGTAAACATGGAATAGTCACGAAACAAGTTTTTTTCTTTTTATTTTCTTTTTTGACTTTTCCATTTTTTTCCAACTCTTTCAACGTTAACAATGCAGAATATTCTGGTGGCTGGAGAGGAGCTGTGTAAAATGCACTGCAAATCATAAGGAATATTTCAATTTTGCTTTGTGTCAATGCTAAGCAAACCTACATAAAAAAAAAATTTTGCATGTTTCTACAGACTACGGAATAAATCTGTAGAACTTGAAAGAATGGGACTAATTAAAGATTCAACCAATATTCCACTTGTTGGCCTACTTTTCAGCACCTCTGCTATTGTTTAAAGCTATAGTATCTGTCCTGAAAATTCTTTTGCCTAGTTTGGAACTACAAAAGAGGAATATTTTGAAAGTTCAAAGCAAATCAGCCAAGCTGCTTTCAGCTTGTAGGGCAGCAAAAATGTAACATGTTTCTGCTTCAATTTACACATTCATTATGTTAATTCTTTGAAGTTATTTTGGGAGCAATGTGTTAGGAACCTTCACTGAAACATATTCAGTTTCATGCGTGCATGCATTCATGTTCACGCGTATTTGTTCAGGGAAAAAAATCATATACAGCTTAAAATAAACTTGCCCTCATTTGGTAAACTGACTTTTTTCTCACAATTTTGTGGATTTTGCTATTGAATTGTAGTGAGATTGGTTATTTTGGACAATCAGTTATTCTCATTCCCCAAATCTCCTGGAAATGTCTCACTATAATAGAAATATATTTACTACACCTGACATAATGGATAATATATTAATTTTGATTTTATTTGTATGCCCCTTTCCTCTTTCACATAGTTGCTGATGTCAGATTGGCGCTATGATAAGCTAAAGCTGCATTAATCACAGAATCACAGAATCACAGAATCAGCTAGGTTGGAAAAGATCTTGAAGATCATCAAGTCCAACCTATGACCTAACACCACCTTATCAACTAAACCATGGCACTGAGTGCCACATCCAGTCTTGTTTTAAACTCCTCTGGGGCAGTGAATCCAGCACTTCCCTAGGCAGCCCATTCCAACGGGCAGAGGGATAAGGTCTCCCCTGAGCCTTCTTTTTTCCAGGCTAAACAACCCCAGCTCCCTCAGCCGCTCTTGATAGGACTTGTGTTACAGACCCTTCACCAGCCTTGTTGCCCTCCTCCGGATGCATTTGAGTATCTCAATGTCCTTCCTAAATTGAGGGGCCCAGAACTGGACACAGTATTCTAAGTGCAACCTCACCAGTGCTGAGTACAGGGGAAGAATGACTACTCTGGTCCTGCTGGCCACATTACTCCTGATATAGGCTAGGATGTCACTGGTCTTCCTGGCCACCTGGGAACACTTGTGGCAAATAAATTATACATGCTTGTATTTTCTCTTTGGTGTTGAAGCTTGCATTATTAAACTCTCTCACACCCCACTACTGGGAAACTGTGTCAAAACTATGTGGTGCTAAGAGTTACTGTGCAATACTACTCCTCAAAGCATGCCCAGGCTGTACCTGGGGAATACTAGTTGTCCCTGACCAAACTGCTAAATGTGGCAGCAATTTAATGACACAGTTTTTTGTCTTCCAGTACCTTGTGATGGTCCCTGACCCAGTCCAATAAACCAGTATAGGAGTAACCTGTAAATAACCCTCCTCCAGGGGCTTCAGTTGGCTGTGATACAAAGCCAGGTTTCGATAGAGAACAGCTGTCCAACCTTGGCTTAGATTTCTGAGAAAACTGCTAAGCGGTAGGAAGGAGCCATAAGAAAGTGCATTAGCCGTAAGCCATTCAAGGTAAGAAAGGTAAAATTTCAGACAGAGAGAAGAATGTTGAGACTGGGTAGTTAGTAGGTCAAGGATTCGGGAGGGAAAACACTGATATGAAAGGGTGAAAATCCTAGGGAAAAAACAAGGAAGTGAAAAATAACAACTTGGCAAAGTAAAAGGAGCAGTACAATTCTGTGAGTAACAGCGGTCATCCCTTATTCATCTTCTTGGTGAGGGAATGAACAACAGAGACTTATTAGGTGTCCTACCATGAGCAGTGAATTTATTAATGCTTAAGCTGTTGATCCTCATTATCTATTGTGTGTGTTAGTCTATAAGCAATTGGTTTTGGGCTTTAAAATGTCATGTCATAGAATATTCCGAGTTGTAAGGAGCCCACAAGGATCCTCAAGGCCAATTCCCTGCCCTGTACAAGTCCACCCCCAAGAGTCACACCACGTGCCTGTGAGTATTGTCCAAATGCTTCATGAACCCTGTCAGACTTGGTGCTGTGTCCCATTCCCTGGGGAGCCTTTTCCAGTGTTCAACGAACCTCTGGATGAAGAACCTTTTCCTGATATCCAGCCTAAACCTCCCTTGACACAACTTCAGGCCATTCCCTCGGGTCCTGCCACTGGTCACCAGAGAGAAGAGATCAGTGTCTGCCCCTCCTCTTCCCCTCACAAAGAAGTATTAGACTGCAATATCTCCCTTCTTTCCCAGGTTGAACAGACCAAGCAACCTCAATTGCTTTTCATATGGCTTCTCCTCAAGGCCCGTTACCATCTTTGTTATTCTCCTTTGGATGATCTCTAAGAGTTTAATATCTTCCTTATATTCTGGCACCCCCAGGACTCGAGGTGAGGCTGCCCCAGCAGCAGAGCAAAGCGGGACAATCCCTTGCCCAGCTGGCGATGCTGCGCCAGATTCCCCTCAGGACAGGGTTGGCCCTCCTGGCTGCCAAGGCACTGCTGACTCATGCTCAGCTTTCCTTAAACCAGGATCCCCTGGTCCCTTTCTGAGGCACTGCTTTCCAGCATCTCATTCCCCAGTCTGTTTGTACATCCAGGGTTGCCCCACGCATACTTGTAAAATGTTTTTGTTCACAGTAAAAATTGTCCAAACAACATAATTCAGAAAGACAAGGTTGGTGAGACTGTATGAAAAGACAAATTATCAGTCTGATGATACGCACTGAAAAACAATCTCCTTCTCTCTAGGAAATGGGGTTTTTTAATTGCACAAAGCACAGAATAAAATAAAACAGATTTCTTATATTTTAAGTGTATTAGTTTGGTTTTGAAATTTATGGCCCTGATCTTATAGAGAGCTTGATTTTACATGACTATCACAGTAAATGATTCATTGCAAGATTAGGATTATATTATAATATAATTTGTTGGACTGCAGCCCTAGGAAAATTGTATTGTATTAACCTGTCGTCAGTCAGGGGTTATGCTTTTTTTGTTAATTCTTTATCAGTGAGAGCAATGTTGTGGGGAACCAGGTAACATTTCAAGAAGCAATTAAAACAAAAAAGAACCAACATATGGATGGGCAGGCTCTGGTGATGCCCTCGTATTCATCTCTGCTCCCCTTCCACCTTCTCTGTATATTGTTGGTTTTGAATCTCGGTGTCAGTGTGGCCAAAAAGATTTGAGTTAGTGGACATATAAATTTGGACTAATAAAAAAATGCATATCACCTAATGTTCTTCCTTCTGCTTGCAGGTTTTGTTATTTTGGCTTGTAAGCTCTTGTCAAATTAGACAGTGGTGATTTAATACATAGGGCATCTGTTACTGTGTGGTTGTGCATGCCTTTATACATTCTCAGAGGACATCTATGCAGGCAGTATACATAAAAGATAAAATACTAATACAAAATAAAAATAGAACAAATCCTAGCTTTTTATTTAGGCACTGTCATGATTTAATCTCAGCTGGTAAATAAGCACCGTGTAACTGCTCAGTCATTCCCCCATCAGCAGGATGGGGAGAGAATTGGAGGAGTAAAAATGAGAAAACTGGTGGTTGAGATAAAGACATTTTAATAGGTAAAGCAAAAACTGTGTACGCAAACAAAACAAAGCAAGGAATTCATTCACTGCTTCCCATGGGCAGGCAGGTGTGCAGCCATCTCCAGGAAAACAGGGTTTCATCACACTTAATTTTTTTGGAAGACAAAGCCCTCATTCCGAATGTCTTCCCTTTCCTGCTTCCCCCAGTTTTACGAAGTAAGCATGACACCATGTGTTACGGGATATCCCTTTGGCCACTTGGGGTCCGCTGTTCTGGCTGTGCTCCCTCCCTACTCCTTGTGTACCCCCAGACTCCTTGCCAGCATGGCAGTAGGAGAAGCAGAAAAGGCCTTGGCTCTGCCTAAGCACTGCTCAGCAATAGCAAAAATATCTCTATATTGTCAATCCTGTTTTCAGCATGAATCCAAAACACAGCCCATAACAGCTACTGGGAAGAAAATTGACTCTACCTCAGCCAAAACCAGCATTTTCTTCACCCCCAATTCCACATTATATGGGATCATGTTCTGTATATAAAGCTGGGGGAAGAGGAAGGAAGGAGGTATGCATAGAGTGATGGTGTTTTTCTTTCCAAGACTGTGTTACGCGCGATGGAGCCCTGCTTTACTGGTGATGGCTGAACACCTATCTGTCAATTGGAGACAGTGAATTAAGCCCTTGTCTTGTTTTGCTTGCAAGTGCAGCTTTTGCCTTCCCTGTTAAGTTGTCTTTGTCCCAACCCACGGGTTTTCTCACTTTTTGCCCTTCTGATTCTCTCCCCTATCCCTTTAGTGAGGGAGTCAGCAAGTGGTTCCATGGTGCTTAGTTGATGGCCGGGGTTAAACCATGATAGGCACAAAGTTTCATACTCATGATGATCTGCCCACATGCATCCTTTCAGTTTTCAGAGTAGATACTTCTCTATCCACCGATCTATTTTAACATACAGGCTTTACAACAGTGAACATATGAAGGTAAAGCATCCAAGACATCTAAGCTATTTTGCAAGTATTTGACTTAGTGTAATGTAAATTAATAAATAAATATGGATTTTATCACAGGATTGTCATCTTTTGATCTACCTGCCATAGTCGTAAAGAACAAAAAGTAATACGAGAAATTGATATTTAAGTAGAAAATGTATTTTACCTGATAAAAGGTTTAGCATGCATACTTGTTGTTCCTCTTCAATCACTTCTACATGCTTCATAGTTAGCTTGCAGTGCGTATACTCTATTTCAGACTTTTTCATTTAAGCAGAAAAATAGGAAGGTGCAATATAAACATATTCAAGGAAGCAGTTCCCGTAGTCAGTCTCATCCTGTTAGAGCTGTGTGCCCTGCTCAGAATCTAGAACCTGAGTCACAGTCATGATGATGGATTTCAAAACTTTCTGCTTCTTGAGAGTGAGGAACATGCCAGACTTGGCAAACTTGTACAAAGCTCTACATTTTACAACTGGAATATACTAACCTAAGCCGCTGGTTCAGTGATTTGTTTTGCTTTTCCTTCTCACTCATAAGTAGTACTTCCCATTCTTCTGCTTCCCACTTACCCTTGGATATCTGCTAGCTAATTCTTTCCAGTATTCATGTGTATTCTGGCCAGGACAGGGCTAATTTTTGCAGTAGCCAGGAGGGGCCATGGCTAGGACCCAGAGGTTGTTCTATACCAACTCACACTGCTTTTTGAGGCCAGGGGCAGGTATCTCTTCCAGGTGGAGTAGCGTGACGGTGCAGTGGGGTATTGTTGGGGGTGAGCACGTGTGTGTGAAGTGTTTGTTTCTTGTACACCTTATTATTAGTATTTCTGCTATTACTGTTATTTTCTCATCTCATTGCTGTTTCCAGTAAATTGTTGTTATCTCAGTTCATGATCTTTACCTTTTTTGCCTCTGATTGTCCTCTCCAGCCCTCTGCTGGGGGAGGAGGAGTGAGGAGTGAGCAAGCAGAACATGGTTTGGAGTGTTCCAGTGGGAACACTAAACTGGGGAATACCATTCGCAAACTACAACAGTATATGTCACTTCAAAAAATTGTTGAAAGATTACTCAGGTTGTGTAAAACCATGGCATCTGTGGAGCTTTAAAGTGATGGTAGGTAGCAAATTCTCAAAATTAGCTTCCTGTGGTCTTGAGATGGAATTGAAAATTAAAGTTTTACAAACAAAGGTTAGTTGAATATTTTGTTACTTGCATCAGCTACCTTCCTTTTCAGTTTAATTCCACATCGCTCTTTGCCCATATAGCTGTCTCCATCATCAAAGCTTGTCACTTGAATGACATCAAGAGTTTATTCAGCCCCATTAAGCGAAGAATGACAGCTGAATACCAATTACTGTGCAAGAGTGTACTGAAATATTTGGCAGCTCTTTTTACAGTACTGACAATAAGAGCAATAGTTTGCAACGTGCTTGTAATTCCTCTATTTAAACACAGACCAGCTGAGACATAAATAGACCTTGACTTAAAAACTGGTGATGACACTTTGTTAGCTCAGAACTTTGGTCTTCGACCTAGCTACACATACCCTGAGCAATTGGATGTATTTCCATTCTAAAGCTTCTCAAACATGTATCAAGATAGCAGTATCTAAAAGAATTGAACTGATGGCTTAGGTACTGAGGAAGTTTTTTGCTCTGTCATAAATATTGCAGCATAAATCCCTTTATTTATTCATACATACCTAGATTTCCTAATAATATGCATGTCAAAAGAACCAGGAGCAAATTGGAAGAGCAACCAAGAACCTCTTGGGTCTGCACAGGCAAAGAGTTGGAGTAAGATTGCTAGATAAATTAATTAATATTTTATTGGCATGCTTTATAAAACTGTCAATTTTTTTTTTTAATGTATTGCTAACCAGGTGTGTTTGAAGGTATGTTCAAGTGAGACTTAAATACATTTTTAACAAGTAAAGACTCCTTCAAATGTACAGCTTTCCCTTTTAAAGAAAAAATCCAGCTTAATATCTATTAACTTTCTTAATAAATAAAAAAACACATCAATAAATAAATAATAGAAATACAGTATTATGCACAAGGTGTTGTGGGATTAAATTAAAGTAAACCAGACTTTTAGAACTGAAAATGATGTCATAAACAGTTAACCATTTAGGTCCTTTTTTTGGTGTATCATTGGAGTATTCTTCATTAGCCATTGTTTTCAGAATATCTTTTAACTCTTTCATTGTCAGTGCATCAGTTCTTGCACATAGTTCAAGCTAAATTAAAGTAGTTCAATTCATAGATTCATGAAATTTAAAAAAAAAGGCTCTTTCAGAGAATATGTAGATTTCCCCATTACTTTCTTTTTACTGAACTCAAGTTTATAGAACATGGAATCATAGAACCACATAGGTTTGGGTTGGAAGAAACCTTAAAGATAACTGAGTTCCAAACCCCTGCCACGGTACATCTTCCACTAGACCAGGTTGCTGAAAGCCACATCCAACCCATCCTTAAACACTTCCACAGATGGAAAAGTTGCTCATTGAGACACTCCTGAGGTGTTCGGTTTGCAAAAAATCCCTGCCAGTCATAGTTTTAATAAGCTACTGAATGAAGCAAATATTAAGTCACCCAAAAACAATTTTGAAACTGGTGTCCTTGTTGACAGGCAATTCTCAGATACGGCATCTTATCATGTCTCAGAAAAAGGCGGTTTGAGCCAGAACGATATGACATCTGTTCATTTCTACTCTGTGGAGTTGCTGATTGGCATGTTCAGTTCTGATACTGCTTCAGCAAGGATGAGTGGGAAATATATTTGTTACTGAAGTTGCACTAACTGAAGTAGCACTTCTTCTGTGTTTCAAGCTCAATATTTACTTCCTGAGACTTTGTTACCGCAATGTCCTGAGCAACACTAATGTACAAGCCATTGGGGACTGTTTGTCTTGATCATTTTAAGTTAGACAAAATGGATTCTAAAGCTCACATCATCATGTGTTCTGAACACCCTGAGGCACCCCTGAATTTATCAAAATTGTCATTTAGTCTCTTGTGAAATCAGTCGCAACCATAGTTTTTTGGGTACCTGAATTGCTATCTATTGACTGGTGTATAGTGAAGAATTCCAGTCAACATCCAGTGGTGTTCTTTGGCTAAAATGCTAAAGACACAAATTCCTAGAGCACAGATTTGTCACAATGTAAGGAATCTTCAGCTTTATTCTATGTGCTAAAAATAGGCAGAACCCAAGGGATGTACGTATCCTTATATGGGAGATTCCAGTTTCTGTACCCTCTCTGGTCTCCTATGCCTTACTGTGCCTGAAAAATGCAGTGAATGCTTTGTATTTCAATCTTTACATCATGCAAAGTAATAAAGAGGTTGCTTAGAACATGTAACCGTTAAAAATATATTCTATTTTATATTGTTTCTGCATATTAAAAAATACAGAACTTAACTATCGTTAGTGATAAGACAGACATAGAGTCAAAAGGTTTTAAGAGTCACATTCTAACAAGTAGTGTGGCAAAAGATTTTGCTACAAGTTTCTAGCAATATCTTGTTCCTGCTTAAGAATGGACACTTTACAATTCAGAAAATCTGTGTATAGAAATAAATATTTTTAAGAATATATTTTCAAAGAGGTCTTCTATAGCTGCACACAAACCTCAGGATCTGTGCAGTAAATCAAGATGACAATTTTTTTTGCAAACATTTCTATGTTTTTCTTCATAAGAAGTATCTGAATGAGTAGCTTTCTGACGCTGTCCTTTCACTGATATTGGGCAAAAGATGACTACCTTTTTTTTACTTTTTCCCTGTAGTATCACATACAGTTTGACTAATAAACATTTTCCTCCCTGTCAGAACAGACACAAAGATCATTATGGGCACATTTTTGCTGTTCTTGATGTGGCTTGTGCAGAGGTGGTTTGTCTGTCATGCCACCACACCTCCCAGTTCACAGACTTTAGTTCTAGCACACATCACGAAATGAGAAAGTCTCAGCTCCCCACCTTTGCAGTAGATTTGCTTTATGTCTTAGAGTGCACTATACAGTATATATACTACAGTCTAGGGGACTGTAGAAAGTGCAGTGTACTATGAAGTATACATTGGGGTTTTGTGATGAAGGAATAAACCCCCATTTTTTATCTTATCAATTCATAACATTTCATTAGACCAGTCTAGGCAATTCTTATATAAATAGACTGGTATAGAAAATATTATTAAACTTGTTTCTGTTTTTCCATCAATTTCAAAATATGCATGAATTGGAAATTTTCCTGTTACATGTTCAGTTTAAAAACACTGTGAGAAACGTATTTTACTGAAATAATAAAAAATCTACCATTGTTATGTCTTCCAACTCTGCAGATGCAGAATTGCAGTCTTTCTGGAAGATGAGATCTCACTGAACTTACTGGCATGACTTCATAATTTTCTCTGTAGTAATACTTCCAGTGGTAGAAAAATTGTCCCACATTTTCCTCTTCCACAGACGTGTTACGATTGGACCTTACAGTTATTAGAATTTACTCATTGGTTACTATGCTGAGGTCTTTCTAAGCTTTTACAAAATGATAATGTTCCTTAGCACAGAAGTATGGCATCTTCACAAAATTTCTAGTGGAATAGTTTGGTGGGTTTGCAGAGACATGCTGACCTTTGAAGTGACAAGGTCTGTAGAAATAACTCCTACCTTGTTGTAATTCCTCTTAAACATTAGTTAGGTTAAATATTATGCCCCAAAGACTCATCTTATTTATTGTACTGAGTATTGAAACTGTCCGAGAACCACCTGTGTAAGAACACAACACCCCAAGCTGTCAGTTTAATATTTATTATTATTCCCTAAATGCATCTTCCTACATTTTATAACATTTAATTTAATATCACATTTTAAATTGTTATCCAGCCCTTCCTACATGATTTCTCATTTCTACTTTGAATGATTAATTCTTACAAAATTTTGCTCTTGGAACCTTCTGCTGCACTTTCTGTCTTTCCTTCCACGTGGGGATACTTTAATGAGACTTACTACAGCTTGCAACTGTACACATATTATTTTTTTGATCACTAGAACCATCTATAAATAGATGAACTCTGGAGAGAAAAAAGAGAGAGAGAAAGGTCATGGACCTTAGTTCTTTAAAATTAAAGTAGCTTCCTCTGCTTTCATTGGTGTGAAAATAAAAGCAGAGCCTTTTGCAAAGGTGGTGAGTGTTTTCAGTGTCCATTATTCAAAATTTGAGCTGCCACACTTGTGTAATTTTGGACCTCTTTTACTTTGGTACTTTTTATTAGAATTTGTGTGAATTATCAGCTCTGATCTACCATTAAGTACTGCTAAGAATTAGTATTTGCTGATGTCAGGACTGAGATTTATGATTATGTTTTGGGGAACTAAGGAGAGGATTAAGGTTTTTGATCTATGATATGTGCATTGGCTGGTTATTGTGGTGTGACACTGCAAGGAAGTAATAATGTTTGTGTTGTGCAATTGTTCTGTAGTGCAGTTTTAAGGAATAAATACTGCTTGGTGGGCATTGTTTTAATTTGTTAAATCTTAATGGACAACTGAACAAAAAGTTTTGTTTATTTGTTATGGATGAGGATGTAGACTCCTACAGAAAGTAGAAAATATATTGAGGAGTTCAATTATTTGTGTTTGAGACTTTTAGAAGTTTTTCAAGTTACTGCCATTTAAGTCGCATGTTCAAATTCTCTGAATGCTGATTTTGCTAAACTAACAAAATGCTAAACTAACAAAAACAGCAGTTATATATTATTTTAATTTAGAAATGCTATTCCTTTCCTGATTTTCAATATTTGACTCTTTTTTCCTTAATCAATACATTCCCCTAGGAGAAACAACATGTAGCAAGTTAAAACTCTTCCACATAAGGGAAGGTTTAGTTTTGTGTTTTAACAGTGCACACAGTGGCCAAGCTATGTTTGAATTCAGGAATTCTTGGTAACTAACAAATAGGTAAAATTTGCTAGTATAAATTATTCAAAAAACATTGTAAAATGTATTAACCTTGGAAAATTACTACTTTTATGCTGATTTGGACCTTTAAACAGGAAACTTTAAACCAGAAAAATATTCTTATATATTGACTGCACTGTTCAGCAGGAGATTTATAACCCTAAACATTGAATGGCATGGTTGCTCTACCTCAATACTCTGAAGAATTCCCCATTTTTGTAGTAAAAAAAAAAGTAATTCTTAAAGAAAAAAAAATTAGTTTCAGGGCTGGAAACAATTTAATCCAATTTCATGTCTATGTTTAAGAGCATGTAATCACATCCTGAGCTACTGTTTTTTGCTTTAAATGATCTATTCTAATTGTTCCGTTTATTGGTTTATATATATGCATCTACAAAATTTTTAATTTTTCAGCAAATTTAAAAAGATTTTGGAGTAGAAATTTATTTCCCATCTCCATCTATAGAAACTAAAAGTGCAAGGAATCTTGAAAAGCAACCCTAAGTAATAAACACAGCAGCTGAGAAACAGAACAGCAAAGTCAAAAATGTCTTAACAAGTGAAAATAAAGCGTAGAAACTTAACTTTGAAATGAACACAGATTTGAGTAGAATTAAGAAACAGTCTAATCATCAAATTATTTTTTAAACTTTCTTAATTTGATATAATATCAAATCAATTCTGTTTGCAAAGAAGCATGAATAATAAAAAATCAGTATAAATTGTTTGTGGGGTTTTTTTAAATAAACTCATATCTTTGAAATTTTCCTTTGAAAGGATGGTATAACATACTGGTGTTCTTCCTATGAGAAATTTAAAAAAAAAAAAGCACTACCTACAAGACTCCTACAAAGAAATACCTCATATAGGTGCTAAAAGAGATGAAACATTTTCTGCAATTTAAATTTTATATTTGATTTTTGTTATTTTGTTTTCCTTTTCCTATTTGCTCTTATTTTCTGAAGTCTCAGGTTGTTCTAATGGTCATGTGTGCAAGATTCTCCATTCCCTCTAAAGATGGCATGGAAATTCTACAAAGTTTCTTTTTGTGTAACCTTATGAAGAGATTATTATTCATCATTTTGCAAAGATCCACAGAACCAAAGCCTAGACCGCTGAGGCACCTCAGAAGTAGATTAAAAGATATTCACTAGCCAAATTTCTTAATGTACAAAATGACTGATTCTTTTAAGCCAGTTTTTAATTTGGAATAGCAATTAGGTTGATGGCTGAGGCAGAAACATACCAGTCTCATGTGGGACGTTGGACAGGCAAATTACATTGCTTCAAGCGCTCTTGAACCCATAAATATCAACTAGTAATTTTACAGTGGTATAAATATTAGCATATACCTGATGTCTATTATTTAGGTTACACCAATAACAGAAAAAAGAAAAGAAAAGAAAAAAAAAGAAAACATTTTAAAATCTTGTACTTCTGTCTGAAATTGTAGTCAGGTAAGAGTAGACCTATGTATAATGGCGGTGCTTCTAAAGTCTTTGTTTATATCTGAAAGTAAGTTGTTTGTTGTGCCAGAATACAGAGTTTATTTCTCTTTGCTCTTTTGTTATGGTGAGAAATCATGCAATTAAAATATTTATATTTAGAGTTAACAGTTGCACGTTCACTAAACAAGCACCATCAATAAATTTCACTTTGATGCTTTTTATGATAATACACTGTAATTGGATTCAGCAGTAAATCCAAACACAGCTCTGAGGCATTGATTTTCCAAGCAGCTCTGTCAAAATTATGCAGTAAGAAATGAAGCAGCATCTTGATGAGGCATATCATAAAATTATTTTAAAATATGATTATTGAGCAGAAGATATCAATAAGTTGATAGTTGTTTTTATTATGACAGTCTTAGAAAGGACATCTAAGGAACTGATATCATTTTCCAGACTGACCTTTTGTAAATGCACATTGGCAGACAGAGACAATGTATTTAATTTGTTGAGACTGACAAGCAAAATACCTGTCAGTGATATCAGAGGTGATGAAAGACGGTTCAATGGAAAAGCAATAAAAAAACAACCAGGAAAAGACCCCAAAACAACAGCAAGAAAAAGCCCCACTCCATATCTTTCTGGTGAAGACAGAAGCGTTTTGAGGCTTAAACCCATAATATCTTGTACTCAAATCAGTCTCTCTGAGGAACGGAATGAGAAGATTGTTTGCTGTAGGGTACATGAGCAGCAAAATTAAGCTCGTGGCAAACAGTATAGTAGACTTCATACAAATGAGCATGAAGTTATGACCCAATTCAGGAATCAGGGTACAGTGCTATGTATGAGCTATGCCACACTCAAACCTTATCAAAATCAATATGCATTGATTTGCAGCAGAACGAGTTGTTCACTCGTTCACAAGTTTTGCTTTTGTACCTCCAGTTTGCCCTTGCCTGAGTTACAGTCTACTTTCCTAAGATTTGTTTTAGACATCTCTGGGTTTGTATGTATTTTAATGTGTGAGCAAAATTTTGAACTATTTTTAAAAGCTAGAAGTATACAACCACCATTATGTCATCATGTATCTTACTTTCCCCTAAATTCCTTAAACCACCAGCAATTTTCTGCAAGAAAAACAGGAAAGCAATTTATCACTGCAAATCAAACTCTATTCAATCTTCTATTATGTTCTTAATATTTTGAGAATATACTTTTTTCAGCTGTGAGATGACAGTCTGAAAGTATTTTCAGTCCAAATGTTGCTAAAACCAACTTCTGAATGATAGTAATAACACTTATTTCATGTAGAAGACTAATTAAAATTATGCAAATAAAAAATGTGTTGGATATACCTGGGCAAGATAAAACTGTGGTTTCCTTCTATGTAGATTTTAGTGCTGTCAAAAAGACATAAGGTTGTACTAGAGATTGTGATTACAGCCCAAAAAAGGAACGGTGAAAGAAAGGAGATTACTTAAAAGTCATAGGGGGAGGTTACAAACAGGTGACTTACACAAATGGCTACAGCCCAGTCTGAGGGTTGATGCTGATGTCTTGAAAGACAGTGAGGGGATGTCTTCCAAGGATGAGATAGATGAAGCCAGTGATTAAAACACACAGCAGCAGGAAGCTGAAGATATGAGGTCTTAATGAGTTTCAATTTTAGGGCTATTGTACATGCTAGAAAAAGGGTAGAGATTACTTTATTTTATCCAGTGAAATCGGCTTTTAAGCAATCTATGTTATAAAAACAATTCCTGGAGAACTGGTTTGTCTAAATAAATTAGGCTAAAGGGGAAGAGAAATATTAGTTTTTAAAGTGTCGGGCTACAAGTGGGTTTTATCCAGAGTTGAGAAAGAGAGAGAAACCTAGAAGAGAATTTTGAGTGCCTATCTGTAATTACATTGAAACTTTAATGACAGCTTTCTAGGTGTGTGTCTGAATCTTTTATTAACTACTTAAGAAAAAATTACTATTCAAAGCAATTTATGCAACCATTCCACAAGAGAAATTTTCATCTTTGTGCAATGATGTTCAACAAATATCAGGAACACATTTATCTTCCTAAACAGGGAAAACATGGAATTTTGTTGATGTGCTATCTAAAATGCCTCTGATGCTCAGTTTCCTAGAGGTTGGTATACCCTAAAAAGCCTATCAAGCGCAAGCTGTCACTACTCGGTCAATTAGGTTAAATGTTGCTCTGCAGGTTGCATACAGTCAATTGTATGTTCAAATTCCTTTCTCAGTGAGTACCAGCAGTGAGAGAGAACACCAGTCATATGAAAACAAAATTATTCAACACAAAATTACTGTTAAGGTCATGTTTGCCAGAGCACATGCCTCTCTGAGGATCTGAATCATCCTGTTGACCTCATGAGTATTCTGCAGTAGCCTAGAGTGAGAGCCATAGTTTAGCTCTAGTTTCATAAATTCAGGTTTTAATAGAAGATTATTCTCTCCATCTTTTTTCAGGACATCATTCTCTTAATAACTCATATTCTATATGTACTAAATACATATTTTAATACAGGGACAAGAAAAAATCAACAGGTTGACGTAAACAGAGGTTTATAATCTCTATGTGTTAGTTAAAATAAATTCAGAAGAAGTTTTATTTCATTTTGAAGAAATACTTCAATTTACAACTGAAAACATTGTGATAATCCTTTACAAAGTACACTCAGTTTAAGGTGGTTGGGTTGAATGAATATATTTTTTATTTGTTTCCAAAAACAACTTTGTCACTGATTTTCTACGGATGATTTCAGTTAGTTAGGCAGTTCCTGCTAACTGCAATTTGTTCTAAGATTTGTGAAATCTTTCAGTTTGGACATTTCAATCCCACTAGCAGCACTATTGTATCAATACTGCTAGAAGAATATAAACATCTGTAAATCACCTTTCCTTCCATCTTTTTACTCTGTCTGCAAGTAGCTTTCATTTGCAACTCTTCAGTTATGGATGTCCCCTTTATATACATTAGCAGATTTTTCTTTAGATTGATGAATTATTTTAATTAAAATTGTGGAAAATTTAGTTCAAGGGAAGAAAACTACCACAAAAAGAAGGACAGTCTCTTACTGTCATTACTGAGCAGGCTAAGACTGTGTAAATCTACACAGAAAAATGCTACAAGGCTTATAAAGTAAACTATTTGTACCAGTAAGCACACAATGGATTTAAAAACTACCAAATAAAACTGTTCTTTTTTTTACTATGAAAAGAGCTTCCCACAAGCAGAAAATTAATGGAAATAGAGAGGTGGGATAATTTGTGATTTTTTATCCTAGTATCATTATCTGGTCTGCTTAATTATATGTCTTCAATTTTAATGGTTCAAATAATTTGGTATATGGAAAAAAAACCGTAATACTCAATGCCTTCACAGTGGGACAAATCTGAGTACTGGGAGGTCTGATTTCCATGAGAGAAAAACATAACAAAGTAAAAATCAGACAAATTCACTTAGAAGCAAGCTTTTAATTGACTTGTTAATTTAGCATTTATTCAAGTTATGGCCATTATCTCTTGACACCTTTAATTTATTAATAGATGTCCTTCTTTGGAAATGCTTCAGTTATACATAAATCATGTGTGTAATACAGGCCTAAAAGTATCCAATTCTACAGTTTATGTTAATCAGCAAGTCAAATTAGATAACCCAATTGTGTCTTCTAGAATTAAACACTCATTGACTATATAAATCTATTTATCATCCCATTAAATCAAATGGTTAGCACTTCTGCTGAAGTCTTAACTTCAAGAAAAAAAAAGTCATCAAATTCTACTCTATAGTATACTGGTAAACTTGGTAACACTGACAAAATAATGTATAGCAAAGCTATAGCAAAATACCAGTTTTTCAAGGATTTCTGACAACATAGGTAAAAATACTAGTTGATGAGGGTGAGGAGAGCTCATTTAGCAAAATAGCAAACCCATGTCTATAAACATTATGGTAATGGATTCTCTAGGATCATGGTGAAAGAGACAGAATGTACAGAGAAAAAGAAACAAACAGAAAGAAAAATGAGATGAATTACCTGAACAGTGAATCTTAAAAATAAGCTTTCCTGTAATTGGAGAAAATTTAAGTATTCCATCTTGACCATCAGGCTGTCTTATGCAGCTTTTCATTATTCAGGCAAAGCATTGTCACTAAAATGAATTCATCAGTGTAACAGAGATAAATGATCCAACATGGAACAGACAGAACTATCTTCCTGTTCTTAGGAAGAAAATTGTCTCTCTGTACTATTATATCAGTGACAGAGACGTCTGGACTTCATAAGCATTTCTTTCCATTTAGTCTGCCTTAAATATTAATGAAGCAAGGATTTAACCTCTCTATGCTAAGTTCAAGAAGGAGTTTTAAACTACTAGTAAGTAATAGGACTGTTTCAAGAATAAAATAATCAAATTAGTTAAAAGATATGTCTAGTTCTCACCATGTTGAAAGAATTAATAATGTTCAATAAAAAGAGGAGGAGTGGTAAAAAATCTGAAATACACTGAACCTGTATCTACTCTATAAAGTTTTTTCAAGAAAAAATGCATTTGTGACATTCCTCAAAGGATTGTCTGTATGGATATCAGAATGTAAATCACAAATATAACCATCACTAGTAGTTCCATAAATCTCAGGGTGAAAACAGTGTTTCCAAAAATAAATAAAAAAACAACCCCAAATTCCACAACAAACTAACAGTAAAAGAAAGATGTTTTGGACCTTTATTGCCAGATTGTATTTAACTGTAGTGGAAAAGAGATTGGATAATAGATTATCAGATCTCAACATATTGGAGTTGAAGTTACATACAGTATTTTCTACACTTTGTCTCTCCCCATTGTTTCTTATATTGAGACTGCATTTGCAATAGTAAACTGAAGCATATAGCATCTCAAATGAAGCAAGTATAGTTTCAAATGACAAATAGTAAAGACAGTTCCATGATTACTTTGCAAGCTAAAGTCAGAAATACTGACAGAAAAATATTCTGACTTACCCAGCTCCAAGATTCCGAACAGGAAATTTATTTGATTTTCTTTCAATAAGCCTAAGTATGAATGCCAGGCAAAATCTACAAGAGGAGAGCAAATCTTTGTAGCTCACATTATACACTTACCTCTTGTATTGTCCTTGGCTATTGACTTCAGAGAAGTTGAAAATAGACACTTGTATGTATTTGTAGATGAATGAGTTCCTGAAAACCAGAGGAATATCCATCCAGGATTTGATATAGCCTAAATCCCCATATTTTCTCCAGAATTGTGCCTAGGCTGGTATTTGACATTTGTACTGTTCAAAATGTTTGTCTTGTTACAAGTTATGGAAAGTTTCTTGTAGTACAAACACTATGTACGAGAGGCTCAGCCTTTGATAGAATAGGCTACAATGAAGAATCTCTAGGACAATTTCATGAAGTGATGCAAACTGTAGAAAGAGTAATTTATTATCAGCTGCTGTTAGATTGTTGGAGAAAACGTAGGGATTTTTTCAAAATAAAACTGCTTAACAGCTGGTTACACATGAAGACCTTCACTAAGGGAGTTCCCCTGTTGTCACATCATAAGGTGAAACAGAAGAGACCTCCCATTTCCTCTTACTTTCAATTCTAAAAACCCTGAGGAAAAGAAAAACAGCAACAACAACAAAATCAAAAAACCAAAAAAACCCCAACCTAAACTAAACCAAACCAAACCAAAAAAAGGCCAGCAAAAAAACCACTGGGAGGACAGCATCCCAAGACCAATGAACAAAATATATTTGGGATGATCCTGTTCAACAGATTTTGTTTGACCACATCAGCAAATCCAGAGTGTACCAAAGGATTTAACGAAATAGAATTCAATGGCCTCAGATAATGCAATAATATGTAACAAAGAGAGTGTCAGGTAGAAGGTATTTTACAGAAGGAAAACTTACTGCTATTATAGCACTCAGAATTGCCAGTCATGAGTTGTCCTGGGCACTATTCCAGTAGAAACCTTAGTAGATGTCCTCATCCAAATTTTAAGAGCTTTTCTTAAAATGTATGTGGGTCAAAACCCAGAGGTGACAGAGGAAATATCTAATCCATTTCTCTGAATGAAAGGGAATTGCTGAGAAGTAAATTAAAGATAGACAGACTGGTGTTGCACTAAAATACTTTTTTAAGAGCAAGTAAAGAATTTGTGTATTAATTGTACCTCTGCTGCAAAGGACACACTACATTTCCTAACAGAAACTTTCAATTAATCTCTCAGTTCAGTAAGACTTTCCTGTTAATGGATGATGTCTCCCTCTTATTTAAGAAATTAGACTCTTTCCCAATATTGTCTACTTTATTGCATAAACCCTTTCTTTAGACATCTCACCAAAACACCAACAGCATACAAGAGGTGACATGCTATCCATTTAAAAGCAGTGACTCAGTTAAGAGGGGGACTTGACACCCGAACATCAAAACTGGGAGCATGTTTCTGAATAAGCAAACAGAAGAGGAATGTAAGGAAGAAAATGACAGAAACAAATTCTGAGAGTTAAATAAAAACAAAACAACCATTATTTAGAAAATTGTACCAGAAAAATCAATATTGGATCTGAGAATACTTAAGAACTTAGAAACTCCTGTAAGCATGCGAAGAAAGAATGAATCAGCTGTGCAACAACTCCACTCACATGAATTTATTTACTGTGTAGTCAGTCAGATTCCTGTTTCTTCTTTTTTTTTCTCCTTTTCTTTTTTCAATTAACAGTGATGTGTACGTTTAAGGTGGACAAGATTGCCACCAACTCAGAGATTCTGCTCCCTGGCCATGGATAAAGCTGACATCAAATGGTGAAGAG
Source organism: Falcunculus frontatus (assembly GCA_013398115.1). Taxonomy (NCBI): domain Eukaryota; kingdom Metazoa; phylum Chordata; class Aves; order Passeriformes; genus Falcunculus; species Falcunculus frontatus. The sequence goes on from VZRV01006234.1 coordinate 40,750, forward strand.
AAAAAAAGAGTTAAACCTAGATATAGATATAGTTTTAGAGTATACTGTAAGGCATTTCTTTTCCAAATTCTAAGGTAAAAAGAAGAACTTGGATGAAGAACAATGATGGAAGACCTGAAAAGGATGTAATTAAAATGTTTATCTAACCATAGACAAAAAGGAGAGAAAGATAGAGTAGAACTTAATCTATCCATAAAATCAAGACTAGATAAAGCTAATCAGTGGGCACAGGCACAGCCAGTGCAAAAAATTCTTTGAATTCCTTCTTTCAGCTGTGACAAATTTTTCCAAGCTTTTTATTTTTTCTTCTCTCTTTTTTTTTTTTCCAATTTTATTTTACACTGGTAGCACATAAGGAACTTATGAAACTCATACCTTCACAAAGGCATTTTCTGAGTAAAGGTTCATAGGTGGAATCCATTTTTGCATAGTAAGATGTCTACACAAAAAAACTAGTTATCTAAGCTCTCATTAGTCAGTGGAGAACTCCATATGATTAGCAGGGCATAGAGAGCTTTTCAGCTCAGTCTAAATCACAAGTTTTGAATCAGTGAATACCTGAAAAGAAATGAAGATCTGGAAGTTTTCTGCTTAACATTACCTAAAATCCTCAATTGTGTTTTCTATAATAACTAAGGTCAGAATTAAGAACTGGTTTGATTTGAGCTTTTGGGTGATTTGGGCTGAGTTGATTTATAAGCTTTTCATTTCTGATGCATTAAGGAAGATCTCCTACCTAAATTCCTTGAAAATTAAAATTTTATACAGACATAGTATTTGGTCATCAGATCACATACGGCCTTATTCTTTAGATATTTACATTTGAGCTAAAACTTTGCAGACAACAGCAGAAAGAAATAATACAATTTTTAATCAATTTTATCCTGAAGTACGTGTTAACACATGACCAGTGGGAACAGACATATTTCTTCTTGTTTGCAACAAAGCAAGGCTGAAGGTATTCATACAATCATAGAATATCTTGAATTGGAAGGGATCCACAAGGATCATTGAAACCCAACTCCTGGCCCTGCAGAGGACCATTCTAAGAATCACACCACTATCTTAAATCTTGACTATCTTAAATCAAAACGTTTATGATATAGAACATTAACAAAACCCCTGAAAAATCCTGGAACACTGAAAAAAATGAAAGATGTAAAGGAATAGGGTGTTCTATTTGGTCAAGCCATAATTTCAGGTTCAACTGCTACACTATTCTTTTAGACTTTGAATTAAAGCTGCTAAATCTTTAGCTACCTCATCCTTAAACTATTTATTTATATTTTATTAGAAAAACTATATTTACTTGCTTAATCACTAAAATTTTCACTGTATGTACACTGCAATACTCTGAAAAAAAAGACTGATAATAAATTCTTCAACAGTGGGAAAAAAGGAAGAAAATAAGTGCTAAAGCATTTTCTTTAGGAGAAAACAAAATTATCCATACTTTTTGCATGTTTGATTTTTCTCTCAATAGAGAGCACAAATATAACGTGATATCAATAATAGTGATTTGGGGATTTTTTTACAAAATACTTATAAATTAATTTTCAAAATTCAAATGCAAAAATCCAAGTGAAAATTTGAATCATTAAATTCAACTTTGTAACAAGTATCACTTAAGAAAGAATACTGCTTCTGGATGAGAAGCAGTTAAAAGATTAGGGATATTAAAATTCCTCCAGGAATATAGGTCAAGTGTCTCTCTGATTTAATCTTCTTCCCCTGCACATTTTGTACTGCATGTCTGTTGAACTAAGTGGTGGAGAAAAGCACCTCAGAATGAAAAAAGTTGTTGAAAAACTTGTACTTTTTTTCATGATGAATTAGATTTTGTTTTCAAAGAAATATTGTATTTTAGCTCACACATCTTCTTATATAGAAATGGAGATAATGTGCTTTTCTAGATGTTCTATAAATCCACAAATGCCGTAACAGTTACAAAAGCAGTTACAACTATCTTCATAACTGTAGTGTCAACACTGACACTTGAAAGTGCTTCTGGGGGTGTTAAATAACGCAGAGTTGGAGATAGCAAATCAATAAAATTTTTTTAAAATTACATTTAACTGCTCTTTTTGAGCTATTTCCTGATGGCAAAATGATCATATTAAAAACTAAGTAACTTAGAAAGGAGGTATCTTTAGAAGATGTGCAGTTCAGTCCTTCCCTGGAAGCACTGCCAACCCAGAACAAGATGTTCAATGTCTTTTCCCATTCAGTGTTGGAGAATACGATTCCAGAACCTCTACAGCAAGCTCTCCCAGTGTCTTATTATTGTCAGAGTGAAAAAAAAAATCCACTTAAATACTATAAATTTCCAGTGCAATATGTGACTCTTGCTTCTTATCTAGTTGCTACACACCTCTGAGGGAGTTTGGCACTATCGCATATTGTCAGACAAGTTTACAAGTCCCTCCCAATGCTGGGTCTTTTCCAGTCTGAACAAGACCTGCTCCATGAGCTTCTCCTCACAGGGCAAGTGCTCCAGCCTCCGACTGTCTTGACGACTTCTGCTGAAGTTTCTACAATATGTCAATGTCTTTTTGGAATTGGAACAGTCCAAAACTGTTAAAATTAACAAGCTGCCTTGTTAATTGTTGAGTCCCAGTGGTCCAACCTATCAATACACCTTTATGATCTTCCAAATAACTTTTAAATCAAATGATCATTTACAACTAAATGTGAAAGAAGAACATTTATAGATATTTCATTCTCTCGTTCTCTGAGTTATTGAAGAAGTTATGCGGGTGATGTGACAATGATTTTTTGATGTCACAAATGCCTTTTCTTTTACATACTTTTTATATACCCTTTTATATAGCTTTTATGTATCCTCAGTGCTTTGAGCATGCATACTTGCAATTCCTTAAGTCTGATAACTTAGCATAGACCTAATATTCTGTTAAGCCAAGGAGACCAAACATCCTGGAAGCTTCGCAGTTAGAGATCAGAAAGCCCTAGAAATCAAAGTCCCTTCTAGAACACATTTTGTAAACTAAGATAGTCCCATCCAGGGGAGAATTCCTTCAGATGGGGGGTTCATTCAAGCCTCTCATTGGGGAATTTCAGATAGATATGCTAATTTTCAAGGCTTATAAATTGTATATGAGTTTTGTCATGTGTGTGCTTTTTGGCGCATTCCACCTGGACAAAATGTGCACCTTCAAGGATCCTTAAATAAATACCGAGGTAAAAACCCTTTTTCCCTTAACCATGTTTGGCTCTTAATTTTAAGACCAGGGAAAGGCAGCAGGGGAGAGGAGGGATATTGTTTTGGTTTTTATTGTTGTTATGTTGGTTTTGTTTTGGTTTTTTGGGGTGGTTTTGTCTGTTTGGTTGGTTTTGGTTTCTTTTGTGAAAATGGCTGGCCAGGTAACAAATAGAAAGTCTCCACTTTACACACTGGAGGAAAAGGTACAGCATATTCTTACCGGTCATTAGAAAGTACATAGTATAATGATTTTGAGGTACATAACTAAATTTGTTTACAATAAAAGATAACTAATCTAGAAGCATACAGTGTGAGTGACCATCTGCACCACTTCCTCTAGTATCCCTCTACTGTTAAGAACTCTTCCACATAACTGAAATGTTCCAACTTCAAATAATTACACTTGCCCTGTCTTTTTTTAAAACTCTTTTCAAAGCCACATTGGAACATGGTCTTGGCAGGACCTTTGACCCTGTGAAGGACCCAGACTGGGGCAGTCCTTCATGAAGGACTCTATAGAACAGAAAGAATAGAATCGATTAGAATAGAGGAGAATAGAATAATTTTAGTTGGAAGGGACCTGCAGTGATCATCTTGTCCAATTTCCTGACCAACTCATGGCTGACCAAATGCTAAAGCATGTTATTTTGTCTAAATGCCTCCTTAACTCTGACAGGCTTGGGGCATTCACTTTTACAATAAATTAGATCAACTTGTCTAAGTCTGGTTTGCCTGTGATAGTAATTGGTAAGTGATCTCCCTATTCTTAACTTTACCCATTGGCTTTTCATTTTATTTTTCCCCCTGTCCAGCTGATAGGGGAGTGCTAGAGTGGCTTGATGGGCCCTTGGCATCCATCAAAGGTCAACCCATCATGCTCTTTCACAATCTTCATTCTCCAAAGGTGGACACCATCTTACAAACTCCAGTTACACTTTTCCTTTCAGCTTGAAAATAGATAGCTATGCTGTAAGGATACCAGAGTTCAAAACTTCAAGGAAGAGGAAGGACTCCGCAATCAGATTGAGCTGTTGACACATGACTTTTTTTTTTTTGTGGTAACAAATGTAGGAAACATAAGATTTCTGGAGCAATGCCCATATTTAATATTCCGTGTGAATTTATTTTATCTTTTCAAATCATACTGAAAGATCTGTTATGTTAGATATACAAATGTAAGGGTTGTTTTTAAAAACATAGGCATTTATTTGGTGTAAAGCTATATTTCCTATACTCTTAAATGGTTTCAGATGAAGATAATGACATCCGATGCTTAAGGGAAGTTATTCATTACTACAGGGATCACAAAAAATTATTTTTCTTTCAAACACAGGACTATATAAATACATATAGGTATAGATACAGAGTAGATATAGATATACAGATATAGAAAAATATAGATATAGATAGATTAGATATAGATATAGAGATGATAAAGATAGAGATAGAGATAGAGATAGAGATAGAGATAGAGATAGAGAT
>VZRV01006234.1:45475-114369 GCA_013398115.1 Falcunculus frontatus
AGAGATAGAGATAGAGATAGAGATAGAGATAGAGATAGAGATAGAGATAGAGATAGAGATAGAGATATAGAGATAGAGATAGAGATAGAGATAGATAGATATAGATTAGATATAATATAGATTAGATATAGATATAGATATAGATAGAGATGATACAGATATGAAAAAAAAATAGTTCAGTAATTTGTTTTCCCAGGCAGTTAGAGGAATCACCTGGTGATTTAAAAACACAAAACTAACCCCCCCAAAACTATAAATCAATTCATTTAATGAGAAATTAAAAAAATATTTGTATAACAATACTGTATCTGGCAATGTAGCCATTGCTGTGTAGCCAATGTGTCTGCATATTTTGTAATCTAATTGTAACACTTCATTAGGGAGAAAATCCCCAAATCTCACCTTTAAATATTTACAATGTGGCAGTAGTGCTGCTATACAGCAAAGTAATGGTAGAAAAGAGCATTCTGTCCAATAAAACAATCCAGTGAAAATGGGGCTGTGAGTACTAAAACTAGTCCAGATGTTTGGGGGTTTTTTAAATTGGAATAGGACTTTTAATAAATGATCCAAAGGACAGTTCAACAGGTGAAAGTATTTGGTAAACTGGACTAATGAGGATGTAGTCTAATCCACATTACAATGATATAAGTGAAAAAAATCTGATTTCAGTTCACCAGTTTAATGTTCTTTGTGTTACATTTATTTAAAAAAAAAGCAAAAGGAATAATTCTTAAACTATCTTCCAATTGTCCCCCTTTTCAAAAAAGACAATTTGGCAAAATTTGTTTGTTTTAATAGGAACAGAATCACTGGTTAGGAAAGTAGTTTGCAATGAATAATCCAGCCAGCCTTCCATCTTAATATTCTTTTTATATTGCATGCAAAACTGAAAGTATTAGGTACTGGTGAGAAATAATAATGTACCAGGAAAAGCGAAATTACAGACAAAAATATTAACTATTCTTGATATCATTAAGAGTAATTTTCAGGCAATGACTTGGAGTGGAAAGATATAGCAAACAAGTACAAATATTATTTTATTTCTAAAATAATTAATTATTCTATATATTCTCTATTCTGTATATTCAAATCGCTAAAGTGTCTTAACCAGACATTTCTTTCAACTTTTTCTTATTAATACAAAATGGCCATATTTCTTTTCTTTGATGTTAAAGGCAAGAAAAATGTTTCTGTCATCCACATGGAAAAATCAGACATCATATGTATGGTCTGTAGTATCAAGTGACAGCATACTAAAGAAATATATTTCATATGTACGTACATTTTAAATTTAATGTGCATTTTTAATCTTTTGATTTGAGATGCAGAGTTTGGTTTTCAGAGCACATCAGTTCAACACAACGGAGGAAGAACTAAGGAAAGGGAATTAGCAGTTCTTTACACTGTGACTTAGCTTTAACAAAAAACAAAATTGTACTCCCTCCTTAAACAAGAGATGCCATACTTTTTGTAAGGCATGTTTCTCTTCTCTTCTCCTCATTTTGGGGAAGCGTAAGTACTGTCAGCCAGACTCTAATTATTTCATTTGAACCTCTGTGTCAATTTTCCTAAGTTGTCTAAATATGTATTTATATAATGTAAATATCTCTGGTATTTGTTTCTCCGTGAGAGTAGGTAGAAAAGCAGTCTCTACAGTACATGATTTTTCATAAAAGTAACATAAATGGGCATCATTAAGGATGAGATTTTGTTATGTCCTTTATTCCATCCCTTGAAAAATGCAAGTAAAGCCTGTTGTTATTTGATCGGACTTCTGTTGTAAACTTAGCATCTGTTTTGATAATGTCACCTTCCTCATTTCATTCCTGACTCACCATTTTCTGTCACATTGATCAAATAACTTCTGTCCTCGGTCAAGGTCCTTCAACACTTATCTTCCCTCATAAACTTATACTATTTGAACACATTGACCTTTAAGATGCCATTTTGTGCCCCCAGTCCTTTAGTGATGCCAGTCTCCCCCATCCACCTGTTAAATTTTCAAGGAAGCATGCTGTTGCTTTGTCCCCTACAGCACCTGGGACTAAATCAGGGCTTGTTCGAAAATCTTTGTCATATTTCATTTCAAAATATATGTTTTTGTGGCCCATATCCCACTCCATACAGAAAACAAAACAAAACGAAACAAAAACTGAGTAGACAACAGATGGACAGATGGTGCACTGGGACCACTTACTACCCTGCTGAATGGGGTAGTTTGACCATTTCCCTGCTTGTCTCCAATCTGCCTGTTTATCTGTCCGTCATTTCTTCTTTTCTTAGACAATAAACTCTTCAGGGAAGAGACTCCATCTTGTTTTTCCTTTAGTTCAGCAGTTCTGATTTTTGTTGTTCTAGTAAAAGGCAGAAAGCTGTGCATTGGTCGTGCAGGTTCTCAGGATGTGCCATGGCCTGAGCAGATTTCATCTTGCTTTAACATTTTGCTGGTGTCAGTGATTTTTGCCTCCCCTGCTTTACCTGCAGCTCCAGGAACACCACCTTAAAACTCAAAATCTTCTTATCTTCAAAAAATGAATGTGCCAAACACAGGGAACTAAGGAATTATGGCTAGCCCAATTAATATTTTGATAGTTGAATGGTCCAAATTACACATTAAAACAGAACAGCTTCAAAAACTTTACTGTTCATATTTTTGTACAAAAACACCTACATGCTGGTGTTGATGCCTATCCCTTTCCCCAACAAGGACCTTAGCCTGCCACGGTCCCTGAGGCTTGAGCTGTCTCTGGTGAGGTCCAGCCCAGGAGGTTGGTGAGGGCAGGGTAGGTAGAGCCCTCAGCCACCCTGGGCATCACCCCAAAGGAGCAGAGGCATGCCTGTGGTCATGATTTCTACCTTTTTCCGTCTGGAGTCCGTGTGGCCTTACTTTCATACTATTTTAACCACAGTCCCATCCTTCCCTCAGGCAGCCAACAGGGTTTCCCTTGCTAAGACAGAAATCACATTTTCTGTGCTGTGCAATATGGCAGTGTTGTATCAGCACTGTTAGAACTGGAAGTGGTAGTAGCAATAATGGTAGTAGCAATTATAGCCATCTTATTATATCCTAGTAAATACTAAGTTCCTAACTGCAGCCTTTGGCCTTCATTCGTGACATTCAAAGCGTACCGTGAATCACAAAGTCCTGAAGGGTTTCAAGATATAAAAATCCTGTCAAACCCAAACCAAAGAAACAAACCCCGGTAATGATAACTTATCTTAATCCCATATTTGATAAGAAAACGTAAAAGGAAGCCCTTTGAATAAAATACGTAGCAGTATTTCTTCAGTAGGCTTTCTTTATTCTAGAACAATATACTTGAAGAAGGACAAAAATACATCTAACTTTTAAAATAATTCATGTCCTCTTTCCTCAAGTGATATAATAATAGGTCTTATACACCATGAGTATATAGAATTTCATTCTACTGTCCTATATTCATGATAAAATTGTTCACACTCAGTAGTGACTGATTAAAAATATAGAGTACGTAAAAAGAAGGAAATAAGACAAATCAAGCAATGAATATTGCACATGTGAAACTGTTTGTAAACAACTGACGGCTTTACTCATCAACCTTGATCCCAGACATGTTGCTGAAAGTTAACTTCCCACTCACAGTCCTGTGGAATGAGACATTTATGCAAGCCTGACATCAGTTCACTAGCCAGAAGAATTCAATCCACTTTTAATACCTGTACTTAAGCAGGTTTGATTACTTCAAGCATATATCTCAGATGCTTCCATAAAAATAAAGTACATCCTGGGAAGGTAAAAATGTATCTCTTATATTCCAAAACACAAAATAAAATCAAAACTGGTTAAAACCTATTTTTTTCAATTTTATCCTTCTGTCATAGACAAAAAGAGCATAGCTCAAGCAATGGAAACATAAGACAGCAATGTAATTTTTCACATTGGTATGTTTCCAGAGTAAACACACCAAAACCTTTCTGGAATTCAACTCTTTCAAATTGCTTTCAGTATTTTATAATATGAATGATATTTCTTATTGCACTTCCCTGTTTTTCTGTGCACCTTAATTGAATTTTCTCAGAAAAAAAAGTTACTTACAAAGTGCTCTTTTGGGGCATTTTAAAGATATACAGAAACATCTTTATATATTTTAAAGCTCTTGAATTCAAAGTGTGAAAATCCTGTAATGATATGTGCAGTCATTGCAGATTTTTATATTATACTGTGAAGAACAGGGCTGTGAAAATCTGCAACTTATAAAGTTCTGATAAGAAAATATATATGCTTGCTGTTTATCTGTTGTTTCCTAACCTTAATGGTGGCCAACTTTATTTGACATCCAAGTGTGTGTCAGTGTGCATTTTGGCAGAGAGAGATGTATAGCAGCTGTTCTGTAAAATTATATAAAAACAAGAGTGTCATCATTGAAGAAGCAAAATTGCTTTGCAGGAAAAACAGTCACTTATTTAGACAATTTGAACTGAAGATCACAGCTCTCCAAATATATATTGATTCTGTTACATAGTCTTTCCAACAAGGCTGCTTTATCTAAATCTTTGCGGCCAATGATGTCAACCTAAAATGTTTAAAGTTTTTTAGGCTTTACAGAAAAATTGAGGGGAAAAGATCTGATGGAAATAAACACTCTACCTAGGACTGTCAGTCTATGGCTTCCCCTCTTCTTGGGAATGACACAAAAGTCTTCAATGTTCTTGGGTAAATTTTTACAGCAGAACATACCAATTTCCTGATTTGTTTTTAAATCAGGACTCATCACAAGCAAGGAAAATTTTTTTATTAATCTCTGACTCTTTCTCTCCATTTTAGGATTTTATTTACTAAAAATAATGTTGGTATTTTTTAGACAGGATTATATTAGACACTCTTAACTCCTGGGGCTTCTCATGGCTTTATTTTTCAAGATTTCATCCTTCCATGAAACGAAGTAATGGTATTCCTAATTTCTGAAGGAAAGGCAGTTAAACTGAGTATTTAGTATCTTGCATTTTTTGTGAACCAAAAAGGCACTGCTGACCACAGCCTAACTTCTTTGTAAGCCAGTAACAAATTGATTGCAAGTTGAAACTGTTTTCTTCCCTAATGTTTATCTTAATTTTGGATCTGTAAATGTGCTTCCTGGAAATGCCTATCTAGAAATGTACTTAACCATCCTGTGCAGCTGCAATTTAGAAGAATACAAGCTCTGTATTAAAAATACTTAATTAATGAAAAAATTTAAAATTTATGTTTAAGGGTAAAACACGAAGATAATGAATTTTCCATTTATTAAGGGAATGCATTTACTCTCCTTATCCATTCAGAGAATGTTACTTTTGTATCATTTTCTGACAAAATTTGCTTAAATTTTAGAATAATATTGTGTTGAATCATATGCTGTATGCAGAAAACAGAATGCTGAGTTTTTCGTTATCGACTGATTTTCTAACTACTCTAGATACGACATTATGTTTTCTGCAAGTTCTCATAGTGCACTGCAGAAGTTTTCAGCTTCACTTTACCGCAGTGACTGATAGTCTTCAAAAGAAAATTAATGATGTGGCATTCACATAAACACATCTGCAGCCTGATTTCTAAACATCTAATTTGTCTTTACAGATGTGGTAAAATGATTAAGCATCTAAAGCATCTAAGTAGAAGTCCAAGTAAATGCAATCATTTTGTACGCAGCTTATGAGACATAGTATTTATTTTCTTCAGCTAAAGAGAAATCCAGGAGAAAAAAAACGGCAAAAATCAATTGAAAATATGAAGAAACTTCAAAACTTCAAAGGTATTTATCATAGTACCTGAGAGAAGGAAAAGCCCTCAGCTTCATGGTAGAGAAAAAGGATCAAACACCTTAAGAAGTCAAGGGTTATTTCATTGGGATTGACTTTATGCTGGAATGCATTTACTTAAGTCAACTTTCTGTGAACATAATTCATTTCTCAAAATATTTTTTCCCCCTCATATTTATCATTTCCTATTTCGATGGAAAGTTGGGGGCAAGAAGTTAGTACTAGATTTTGAGGTATCTGTCTTAGTCGTTTTCTGATGCGAATATTGCACGAGCCTTATACAGACCAAAAATCTGTGGCTGCAGCTGAACGATTGCAACCCAGGGATGGTTGATCACACTCATGGAAATGTGTAATTTTCGTGCTGTTTATCAATCTCCAAACCATGCCTCAGCTAAATCCTTTCATTCACTGCAAGCCCCATTTTCCATGCTCCCAAGTTTGGCTTGACACAATACCTGTCTTGCCCCTACTCTGTTTCCACCATACCTTTAGAAATTATTCCAAATTCCCACTTCTAGACTTTGACACAACTAAATGAAAGAGTTATTTCTATTGTTCCCAGTACTCTTATTCCATAGGCTATGAGTTCTTTATAGTTTTCCCTTTTTTTTGTCTTTCTTGCCTTCAATTTATCTACATTTATACCTTTAAAAAATACATTGCAATTTAGTTCTGCCAAGTATTGAGGTTCAGAGTTTTGTGTTTGACTGTTTACTTCTCAGTCACATAACTTCTGGTTTAAGAGTGGATTCAACTGCTAATGCATAAAGATTAAAGTGAGTTCAAAGGGTTTTAAGCTCAACAAGTTTTAAGTTTGTTGGATGGTAGGTTGTGTACATCACTGAAATTCTGTATCTAATATTTTGTATTCTGAGCGTTCTCATCATAATAAATAGTGGGTGAATATTTACTGAAAACCTATACATAATTTTAAGGGCAAAAGGTACCTGTTTTCAGAAGGAAGACCTAAAAAATGCAAACTATGTCACTGCTTTCGAGGTAATAGTCTTTTAACTGTGTGTTTGTGAACATAAATGGATCTTTTAAAATGGAATAAATTATTTCAGCTCTAGAAGTGGCTCACAGAAGAATGAGCATATTACAAAATTACAAACCTTCATTACAGGAAGTGTGTTTTTTGACAGGTAATTTTTCTTTACTGGTTGAAGTAAATTGCTATCAGCAACCATGCTTTTAAGAGAAGCCCAAATATTTTACTAAAGTTTGAAAAGTTTAGAATTACATCAACTGTATTAAAGAAAAAAATCTTCTTGACTGACATGGCTCAAACATATGATATGCAATTTACATTAAAGTTTTAAAGACTTTTTTTAAGATACCTGATTCAGATCTGTTCATGATATGATTCCTTAGAATTTCTATTAAGCCTGTAAAATGGTAAAGAATGTTTGATCTACTAAGTCTTTGAAAATTAAATTTTACACAGCATCTCTTTTTCTCTTTTGCTAACCTTTAAGCCCAGTTCTTGCACAAGACCTGGACTACACAAGAGCATCTTCAGTAATAATTTAATTTCATGGTTCTGGGAAGAGGCTGCATATGATTATGGCTTCATCACTTGCATAAAGTATACCATCTTGCATTTATTAATATCCTATTAAGTATTATTATAAATAATTTAATATTTGTCTCCCCCACAAAGAACCAGACTGCACTCAATGGTACAATATTTTTTTTTGTCATGTGTGTTTGTTTACCTATCACAGGGGTAGCTTTCCTGGACCTCAATATAATGTATTGAAAATTCTGCTGTGGCAGTAAGGATCACAGAAATTGCAATAGAGGCACTTTTATGTACAATCCATTTAAAGACCCCTATACTGTAGCTATGTAGTTTTCTTAAAATCTTTATGATTAAATATATCACTGTTAAGATATTCACTGTGAATATCTTGAAACAATAACAAATGCTAGTTTGGAAATTTATATTTTGAAGATTCAAAAATATGTTTTAAACATACTTTCACTTCATTTTTTCTATGTAGTGCGTGAAAAAGGAACCATATACACTTATTCTCCGAATAACATGAAAAAAGAAGATTGGATCAAATTTTGGTTGGTTGGTTGGTTGGGTTTTTTGCCAATGTATAATAAAATATATACACCAGAAAAAGAAATACAGACGGGAGAACTGGGCTTACAGGAACATCATGAAGTTCAAAAAAGGGGAATTGCAAAGTCCTGCACCTGGGGAACAACCCCAGGTAGCAGTATATGCTGGAGGCTCACAGCTGAAAAGTCTGGAAGGACCTTGGGACGCTGGTGGGCACAAAGTTGGACATGAGCCACCAGTGTGCCCTTTGGCCAAAGGCAGCTGATTGTACCCTTGACTGCATTAGGAAGAACATCATCAGCACACCAAGGGACGTGATCCATCCCCTTTACTTAGCACTGATTAGGCCAAATCTGAAATGTTGTTTACCTGGATCCTCAGTAAAAGAAAGACATAAGAGACAGTCTAGTGAAGGACCATGAAAATTATTAACAGTCTGGAGCATCTCTCCTATGAAGGCTGAGACAGCGTGGACTATTCATCTTGGAAATAAAAAGGCCCAGAAAGGATCTCATCAATGTATACAAATACTTGGAAGGAGGATGCAAAAAATATTTCCAGGCTCTTTCGGTGGTTCTCAGTGACTGGATCAGAGGCAATGGGCACAAAGTAGAGCACAGTAGATTACATTTGAACATCAGAAAACACTTTTGCAATGTGGGGGTAACCAAGAACAGGCTCAGGTTGACCAGGCAGGTTGTGGAGTCTCCATCCTTGAAGATACTCAAGAGCCATCTGAACATGGTACTGTTCAATCTACTCTAGGTGAATCTACTTAAACAGGGGTATGGAACCAGACTCCGTCCTGAGGTTCCTTCCAACTTCAACCATTTTGCAATTCTGAAAATGTAATTAAATGCTATACAGGCAGTAACTTAACAGTTCACTACTAAGTTACATATAACAGTGGTGTGATTTTACTATCCATTATAACAAACTCCCATATGATACCTTGTTTCATTTATTTTTTGGGAAAACATAATCTAGTGATTCTGCATACACAAATGCCTTTCAGAGAGTCCTATGGAGTTTTCCAGAACTTCTAAACTACAGTGTGGACTGTAATTTGGTTTTTCAATTTTGACTTTTTTCTATCAGCTAAGGCTTGGTACCTTTATGCTGTGACTTCTCGTGTTTAGAAGGGCTGCCTTCTGTTTTCTGATGTTGCAATGTTAATCAGCAAGAGGGGATTGTTTTAGGTAAGGGGAGAAATATTTTATTCTTAGAAGACTTCTTCAAAGAAGAAAGTAAACCTCTAAAATTGTACAAAAGTATAAGTGTTACTACCTGTTTTTTTTTTTTAAAGTACAAGTAAAGTAATTAGATTTTGGTTCTGGGTATTTTGCTTTGAAATTTGTTTTTGTGTTGCTTTTAGTCCTTGGTCAGACTGTTAATGAAGATAGGCATTCTTGCCTCATGATTTATACAGGTTAGCATTCATCTATTTCCTTATACTACTAGTAGTATTTAATAACAAAACAGCTTATTAATTTGCATTTCTAGCACTTTTTGGATGATGAAAATGTAAATTATTTCTGAAAGAATTAATTCCATGAATATCCTTCTGGGTTTTTTCCAGTTAAAAAAGTTTTCCTTATAGATCATGAGTATACACACAGAAAGATAAGAAAAATACGGGTTTGGTGAATACTTTCAAATTCTGAAAGGCAAAAATATGGTTTTCTTTAGCTTGCTTGCTAGACTTTATTTCTGCTGTTCAGCTTGCTAACTTTTTCTTCCTACGTGGTACTGCTCTGAGCAAAATTTTGTCCAAGAATTTGGAGTACCTCAACTTACTAGAGAAAAAAAAAAGATTTTTTTGAACAAAAAATGCTAAAGAAATGGTTCGCTATGGTCTTGCACAATTGATCCACCTGTCAAATCCTGAAATTTTCATAATAATAATAAAAAAAACCAAAATGACTAAATGCTTCAATGACTTACTCTTCCATTTGAAGAAGCCTCAATTGCTGAGATTCACCTATTTCTTTCTGGTTATTAAAGCCTCTGTATCTATGGCATGCATGAATAAAGACAGATTTATTGCAAAATTTTGCTTTAACTCATTTTAGTGTGTTATTGTGATAATAGTAGAAATATAATGTATATTAAAAAGTAAGATTTTGCATTGTGCTTCACATTCAGCTCAGCAAAGGTAACATCAGTCCCAAGGACTTCTAAGAATCCGGGGCAGGCTGGAGAGTAGCTTGAAGCCCACTGTATGTTGATGGTTTAAATGCCTACACACAGTGCTGAAATGTAGGATCTGTCACCTACCAGCAACAAATCAAATTATTTTTTTGTAATTACTTGACAATTTAGCATGGTCTAATCAGATTGCTAGAGAAATGCTGTAAATTTCAAATACTGGTGTCATTCTTAGAGGATGCCTACAGATGATAAATCACATGCACTTTTCTAGCAATGACACTACGCCTTCTTGGGCCTCCCTGCAAATATAAGTGGAATATGATAAAACGGTAATAAAGCTTGTCATAGTGTGCCCAGCATGTCCATAGTTGCTCATATGAACGATTATGATTGTTACAGAGATTTTTGACAGTAGGTTCTCACCTCCACCAGATAGATTTATTGGCACAGATCAATAATATTACCTGATAGCTCAAGCTAGGTGCCTCAAAAGAGGGATCCAGAACAAAGAAATCCCTTGGCAGTTGTACTCTTACAGTCTAAACTCCCCATCCCTCACGCAACAGCCTGGACCAATAGCAATATTAGGGTCTGGGGTCTTCTCACTCTTCACTGGTGTGCTGTTTCATTACCAAGGGGTCATTACATGGTCATCTTCACACCCTCTTACGTTGCTTTCAGTGGGGGTTTCCATCAGTTCTGTAGTACGTGTTGTAATAAGGTTGTTAGAGTTTATGCACCACAGTCTGTGAGATGCTCAATCTAGCTATTATTTTTCAAGCAATATTTAAGCTACATCTTAGTCTATTCTAGCTATTATTAGGTTGTTACTCCATGTTTCACTATGATCCTTCATCGGGTTAAACATAGCCATATAGTTCAAATAAAGTTCAGCTTGCTGCCTAACATTTCTAGCTACTTATGCCAAGCAAGCACTGAGTTTTTTCAAGTAAAATACAATTTTCCATAATTATCCTGTCAAATTATGTCATAATCTCAAGAAGTGCAGACTTCCATCTACAAACTTTGTATAAGAGGTAATTTGGAAACAAAGAGCTGAGACTGTATTCAACATGCAGTGCCCACTTAGTTTCCCTACTTCCACTTTAATCTCTCGATACACTAAGCAACAAAAAATATAACAGATGTAGGCAGAAAAGTATTTTTTTCCCATCACTTTAATGCATGAAAGGGCTTGTTCTTATACTGTAAAACCTTACTGATAATACTTTATAACTTATCTAATACTGGACCTTCTCTGAATAGATTAAATATTGAAGACTACTTGCACAAAAATCAGCTTTTTCTTAAATGTAGAAATAACAGTTCCATCACTTCCAAAGTGACAGAATTTTGTAAGAACAAATATATTTTTATTACTTTGATGATGATAGATAGTTCTTAACCACTGCTGAGCTATACAAAGGGACAGTATCCTCAGATGTTAACACTCCATGTAAAATACGGAAGCACTTCTAGCTTATCAAGATAAAAATAAGCTGAAATTACTCATATAATGTATGTGAATAAAATTACTCCTAATCAAAATGAACTGCCCACATGAAGAGCAGAAATCAACAATACAAAAAATGGAACTAAAAATAATTATGACAGCTATCCTTTTTCTCTATAGAGCATAAATATTTAGTACAGTAAACAGCTAAATATGAACATGACTTCACAAAGATACAGTTTGAATCTAACTTTCCTCTCCAGTCAATCTGAATTTTATCACTGTGAGTTTAGAGGAAATTATGCTTCACTCTGAAAAAACTTTTATCTGAAACTCTTCCATTTTCCCATATTCTAAATAGGTGTTTCATGTTAGCAAGGCTTAAACATTTCATTTTGCATTTTGAAAGGTGTCTTCTGCTTCTTTGCTTTTAGTATTACAAATATTGATACCAATATTGAAATTAATCCTTAATCACTGAATCATTTAGGTGGGAAAAGACCTCTCAGATCATTGAGTCCAACTTTTGACCAATCACTATCTTGTCAGCTAGACCATGGCACTAAGTGCCATGTCAAGTTGTTTCTTGAACACCACCTGGGGCAATGGCTCTACCACCTGCCTAGGCAGCCCATTCTAATGCTTAACAACCCTTTCCATGAAGAAATTCTTCTTGATGTCCGAGCTGAAACTCCCTAAGTTGTGAAATGAGACCCAGAGTATTTGGAGTTGCCGATTTTTTTCAGGAGGAAGTTTTCGTATTGTATTCTTGTAGTTTGAATTGTGTCAAGCAATGTGTGGTGTATTCTGTTTCTGTTCAGTATAAACAAATCCCTTCTCCCTAAATTTTATTTGTATTTATTAAACTAAACCATTATTTCTTCAGATCTAGTATAGAATCCTTCAACCTTGCTCTCAGTGAAACCAGCAGTAAAAGTTATACTAACTGTGACAAAGTACCACTGCACCATAAGATCTATGTAGTACTTCACTATATTGTGTATGGATATAATAATCTTCATCAATGCAAAGTTCTGTAAACAAATATATATATTTTTATATGTGTGTGTTCTATTCATATTATGCACATACATGTATTTTAATATTATGTATACATCCACACAAATAAGACATTTCCAAAGCAAAATAAAATTAAACAAATAACGAAACTCTGGATGTTTTGAGTACTCCTATATATTAGGAAGAGAATAAAAAAAGAATAAGACAAAGCCCTACAATCTTAATCTGGATTGAAGATTAAAATACAACAGAGAAGGGGAAAACAAAGAAACAAACAAAAGACAAGTTAAAAAAGTAGACTCCCCTTGAAACTGGGATTTCCAGAGTTTTACGCCTGGGCAAAATGAAATGAAGTACTGGTTTGACCGTGTCAATGCCAGAATTCTCCAGTGAGAACCTTTTTATTCTGACAGAGGGAGTGCAACTGAGCAGGAGCCCCAAGGCAGTGAGCGGCAGGTCCAACGCTCAGGCTGCCTGCCTTTGCGCCAAGCCAGAGGCCTGAGTGCCAGCACAGGGCTTCCCTCCAGCTTCCTTTGCTCAAAGTGGGTTATGGTTCTATGGCTCCCTGCCTTGTAGGCTTATGTTCATTTTGGGTTTTTCTCTGCAAGCAGAGAATGAAAGTGACAAGACCATTCCAGGAGGGCAGCCAAGAAGATGTCAGTGTATTTTTCCTAGCTGGGCATGAAAAGTGAGGGTAATGATACAATGATTTTTAGTCTCTGAAAATTTCCCATGTGCACTTCGTTCACAAAGAGGCATTTTCTGTTTTAAAAACATGTCCGTGGAAAAATAATGGTAAACTAAAGATTTTGAAGTAGAGAGACAGACAGTTCTTCCCTACATGAATTAAATATTAAAGAAATTACTGCAAGTCCTTGTGTTTTGAAGAACTCAGGCCTCACACTGATGGGATTTGTTGTTTGGGTTTTTTTAAGAGAAAATAATTGCCATATTTGCAGTCCTCATTACAGCAGGCAACTAAATTGTGTGATGAAGACATTGTCAAAAAATAAATATGCATTGTTATCACAGACATCCTGGACTGCATTTTCATAATGTGTTCAGCACTCCAGTTTTTTCCTGAAAACAGCCTTTTACATTGGCCAAGACAGCCCACATGATGGGGATCATTGCTTTGCGGCTTTAGCCCTTTGGGCCACTTTGAGTTCTGTAGACAGAAATTTCCCCTGAAAGGGGAAGCACAACTGGTTTGCTGTTTTTCAGACTTACAGAAAACCAGAAACAGGCTGAAAATGGGTCTTATTGTTTGTCAGGAGACAAAAGTCAGCAAAACACTGGTTATTTCTTTTGTCTTTGTTGCCCTTGCCATTTAACTAAGTCTCTTATGCTTTTTTCAACTTAGACTGGTGGCAATTTATCACTGTGTTTTTCATTGCATAACTATATTTGAAGCACACTTCAGCTGGCTCTCTCAAGGCCATTTCAAGCAATAAGAAAATAAATACACTGGTATTTTGGAAAAAATTGCGTATAGTTTCAATATTCTTTAATATTCGTTTTATTTTCCTTAATCATAACTCCACAGTAATTTTAAATTTTGTTCTACCAATTACCACTGTGCTGAAACTGGAAATAACAGTTGTAGGACTGAACAATTTTCTTCATTCTGTATGTTCTCCACATCCTCAGTGCATTTAAATATCCTATTATGTACTACCTATTGACTTATTTAACAATGTTTATTTATGCATTTGTAAGATATTTCCTTGAATTTCTGTTCTGTGTTCTGATTAGTGTTAACACAATATTTTGTAGAAATACGCTTTTACTGGTTCACAATCTTTTCTTTTCAAAGATAGATGTTTTGCCTTTGAAGACCTTTTGTTCAGTGTCTCTTATAATGTCTCTTTCCTATGCACTTTCCTATTTATCCATATTTTGTAGTAGAATGCCCCTTTGCTAGCATGCACAGTGAAATTTACTAAAAAAGTATATTTTGATCACACTTCCATGTATTAATATACATTTCAGGACATAAAACATTGTGGTATGCATGACAAATAATGAAGTTTAGAATAATCACTTACTCATTTTCATAAAGCTTTCAGTTTTTCTTATTAGCTCAGATCTGCTTTATTTTCTGGAGAGAATGGCACTGGTGTATTCACATGTATTACTTTACCATTGCTGTAACATTACAAAATAATGCAGGAATAATGGCCATGGATTCCATTTTGGCAGGAAGTGAGATGAGTGAAATAAATATCTCAGTGGCCCATCAAAGGAGAGGGGCGGCTTTACAGTAATCAACTTTTAGGAAGAAATAATAAAAATAAAGTAAGACAGTTGTAGTGAAATGTTTCAATTCGTTGTCTCAGGCTAGGGCATTTTCAGGGGTAAAAATTCACAAAATACTCTAGGGACATACAAAGGTTAAAATCTAAATTCTTCCTTGAATCAGATAGAACAGGTATTGGAATATGATACTCAGCCATAATCTCCATACTGTAGAATTTATCTTCCATTTAGTTGTTTATAGAGAAAGGAAGATATGCCAAAGAAGAATCTGACATTTTAAAAGAGGCTGAGGCTATAATTTGATGAGCAAGAAGCTTGCCTGCTATGTGGGATGGAGTCCGTGGGAGCCTAATCTGTCATAAACAAGCAGATTGGTTACTCCCACACCCAAGTTAAGTGTTCTAGCCAGTGGGTTATCGTCTGGGCATTGGGTAGGCTGAGAGAGTATCTATCATAACCTTCTCAAAAATACATTCCCCAAAAGTGTCGTTTTGATTCTACATCAGAAAAGTAATAAAATATTTTGAAATGACATGCTTTCTCTTTTCTTTTATGAAACTGAAAAATATTTTTCTGATCAGGACTAGAAAATAATACAATTCTCACACTCTTTCCTCAGTTTGTCAGTTGTGGAACAGAGTGAAAAATAATCTGTGTTACTAAAGCTTATTTCAGGAAAAAACACCAAGAAATACAAGTAGAAATAAAAATTTCAACCAAACAACCAACAAAAAACCCCAACCAACCAGTTCTGCTGGCCCTGATTCCATCTACAGGCAATGGGGAAAAAAAAATCTTAATTGAGGGGGCATTTATTTATAATTAAGTGCATTTATCTAAATATAGAGAGATACATACCTATAAAGTATATATAAAGAAACAATCCACAAACAGGTATTTCTATAACCTGATATATCTGAGAATTCCTTGAAATCAGTAGAGAATTCACTGTTTGAAATTTATTCCACATGGAACATATTTAGATATAGTAAAAATGGATGCCATGAAAACCTCTAGCTTTCCCTAGTAAATCAAATGATTGATTTAGTTTAACACTTACAATAATCATATCAGCATCTGTGAGTTTTGACCATTGAAATTAGACATTATAATACTTTAAGCAGATGTAATTCTGTCTATATTAACAATTAGTGTGACACAATATCATAGAGTGAAATAGTTGTTTCTGAGAACAACACATCCACACTATATTTTTGAACATTTTTAATTCTGTTATCTGTAGTCTGCTCCTGCAGACTGAATGACCGTAAACAGTTGGAACATATTAGAGGATGTTCAAGGCATTTTTCAGCCTAGCATCACTCAATGAAGAAGCCAGTTTACATGCTCAACAAGAGCAGCTTTGTGAACCAAAACACAGGCTGTAAGGACTGCTGAGAGATTAACTCCAAAAGTGTACCCAACCTTCGTAAAGGACAATCATACATGGACTCAAGATAAGTAAAGAAGAATGATATGGCTTATTTCCTAACTTAAAGGTTTCCTCATACCTAGGAAAATTTTGTCTTTAATGAAGATATAGGACAAATTTGTTGCTGAGATAAGCAACTCAAGGATTTATCCCCAGTTTCAAGAATTTCTGAACTCTTTAGAGAAGGAAAATCCACCAGTATCTGCTGAGGGGAACACGCAATAGCAAAAATGATGCCATGCAGAAATGGAATTTTTCTTTCCCCTAGTCTCAGCTGGAGCAGGATTTAAAATTAAAATAAGAATGTTATGAAAAGCCTGATTTTGAAGTGAATCTCTGTGTCATTCCCATTTGCCATGTACCAGTTCACATTGCAGAGCAGTTTCAGAGTTTGAGAGAGGAATCTTCTCAGATGAAATTCTAATGAAAGTGTCTGAGACTGAACTGACTGAAGAATTACAGTTATCAGTACTTAGCTATTATGTATTTGGTCATAAGAAGATGCAAAATGGTAAACTTATAAAGCTCTTCCCCTACCCAAGGCTGAAGTAAAAGAAGTTAAAGGAAAGCCAAGGCCCCAGGGCTACCCTAATAAACTTTAAAAGTGAATGACTAACAGACATACTCAGCAGCTAAAAACAAAACAAAACAAAACAAACCCAAACAAAAACAAATAATACTTTATTTGATGGATATTTTTCAACAACATCTAAAATTTTGTCTAAAAAAAAGGAAAAAACATTAATAACAGTGAGAAAAATACTGCTCAGCTGTTCAAAAACTCATTTCACCTGTCATGTTGTTTTGTGATGCCAGTTGTAAGCGGGCATTCATCTGTATCACCCAATAGACTTCTCTTTTTTCTTTCTCATTCCACACATCTCTTTGGCATGTGTGATAAATTTACTTGTCTGTCCTTATTCAAACACATCTTGAAGATGTATTTTGGTTTTGATCCTTTAAAAAAAGCCTCAAAAAGATAAAATTCTCTAGCTTACAAAACATATGAATACAATGACACTGACATTATATATTCTGTCCCTAATGTACCCTTAAGTTTTTGGTTATTGTAGAATCTGAGGATGTTGTTCAAAACTGGAATATATTAAAATTTAAAATACCTTTGCTAGGTAGGTATTATCTCTATTGTGCAGAAAGTGATGATACAATTTTGAATAGGATTTCTGTGACATGAATCTATTATAGAACATACTCCAAATCGGGAAAGTGTAGAGAACACCATAAATGTTTACTTTGTGTTCTGCGTGTTCCACTGAAGTCTAATAATTCCTAAAAATCCACCTTTCTTTAACAGATTTACACCTTTTTACTGATAGATGTAGATAGCTAGATAATTATACTGGGAAATATACCATACGCTCCTTCAGATATGTTTCATATTCTGAAGCATAGTCATAATATGTGACACTAGTCCTACACTGTCCTGGATGTTAGCAGCCTTTGTCTGTATTTGCTTGGAGGACGTAAAGGTGGTTTTGTGATAGATCCATTTATTCAATTTCCTTCTTGTGGAAATGATTTGTTTAAACAGTAGCTCTGAGGTGAAGTCGAGTTTGTCAGTGTTCAGAACAGCAGGAGAAGTCAATGAGCGTAAATTGAAAAGAGGAAGAGTTTCAGACTGGATGTAGGGAACACCTCTTTCACCATGTAGACAGTCCAGCAGTGGTGCCAGTTACTCAGAAAGGTTGTACAGTCTCTGTCCTTCATGTTGTTGAGTACCCAAGAGGTTAAAGCCCCGAGCAACCTGGTCTGAACCACAACTGACAGCTTTGAGCAGGAGGATGAATTCAAGATGTCCTGAGTGAGGTTAGTTCAAACCTGAATTATTCCATGATTCAAAGCTTTCGCATTGTTTTAAAGTCACATAACTGAAATTAAATAGTATATCTATCCTTTAAATTGAAGCACAACATAGAAGGCTTGTATGGAAGTAAAGATAGGAAGTGTACCTTTTATGTCTTAAGAAACATAGAACTGATCAGAAAGCTAGGATTGTTGTGGAAAAGCCTGTGATGTGGGGTGCTGCTGACACAGTTTTGATAAAGGAACATGAGAACAAAATCATGTGGCAAAATCCGGTGGCAAACCATCATCAAAAATTTGAATTATTTTCTAGACAATAGTGAAAAAGGAAAGCTGATAAGGCTCCCAAAGAGATGTCCAGCTATCTATGTAGCCTCATCAGCTATGAGGCCTGGTTTTTTCTTGTATCTTAACATATCAGCAAGAAAGAAATAAGCAACTACTTAGGAGAAAAGATTTACCTGTGCTGACTAGTGAAAATAAGAGGAAAATAGAGATACTTTGAGGCAAATTAGAATACACAGAGAAGAAAGCATCAAAAAATATCACTTTGTTCATCAAACTTGTAAGAAAAGTTGAAGACAAGACTTAGAAGGAACCCAGTGATCTCCTAGTTCAAAAGATTTTTATATAAAAGCAATGGCTTTTTCTCTTTTTTTATGCCTATCCTAATAAAAATTACTAAAAATTTTGCAGCCCATTGGAGATGCCGGAAGAATTTGGCTTAATCAGCTAGAATCATTGTTACCCATACAATATTGAGGTGTACGGAGAACTATGTGTCCAAATATGGTGGCACTTTAATATCAACATTGAGTAGAAAAAATGTTGAAAATCACAGTATGGGGAATGAAAACTGAATTAAAGTAAAAGGGAAGAATAAAACCAGCTGTCTTCAATGAATGTAGTAAAGATATTGACTGAAGAAATTAGCTCTTCATGACACCTAAACCCTTAAAAAGACTGACTGAGGGATGGAGGAGCAAAAAAACCAGAGAAAAAGAAGTTCAATAGCCTTATCATCAAGAAACAACACCAGGAATGAAAAAAAATATGAAAACCTCGACTGTCTGTGAAGGCAGATATGTTAGACATATCCAACTTAGGCATAGTTCTGCTTAGTTATAGTAGGCATCAGGTTAGTGACAAAGAAATTACACATCAGGAGGCATTGAGTGCCATTGTATTCATATTTTGAAATGGAATAGTTATTCATCCCCCTTGCAGGGATTTCATTGCTCATTTCCTCTGAGAACCTGCTACTCCACCTGGTAAGGGTGTTTACTCAATGAATTGGTGAGCAACAGCAGCTATCAATTGATGACAAATACTTGTTAAGGTATAGAATAAGAAAAAATGGCCTGATTTCCAACAATTAAAACATGCATATTCAAATATAATGAGTAAAAACCCTTTTCCAAAAAATTGAAAAGGTTAAATTTTATGTAGCAAAAAAAGTTTTTATCTTCTCACTGATGGTTTTACAACTTAGTGAGCATCTGGAATAGCTGATATATACTATAAATCTTCTTTGGAGCATAGGGATGGACTGATGCGCAGCCTTATAAATCTGAATTTTTTAAATTATGATGAATATTATTTGTGTTAACAAAGTACTACTGTGTGATCCTAAATGTTGGATTCACATAAGTACTTTGTATTTTTGCAAGTTTTCGTTTGTGCGTTAGTTTTTTGTGACTTACTAAAGCTCTTCATTAAATATGGACTATGAATCTGTTCAGTAGAATACAGGTGATGCCACCTGTGCTATGCAGATGTCAAGGAAAGGACTCTGCTTTATGAGAAACTGTCCTATCCGTGAAAAATCTCCATCCTTGGAAGCTGAGGACAAGTTGAGGGAAAGAAATCCTGTATTCCCCTTTTATAGACTATTCTTTGCTTTCCATCTGAAGCTTATGAAATAGGATCCTTTTGTTGACAAAGTTTGCTCTAGGTATAGGTGTTTTACTGAATGACCGGTGACGAAACTGCTAAGGAATAAAGTTAGAAAATTATCCAGTTTTTTCTGGGGTTCAATTTGCTGGGGTTGGACTGTTAACAGCAAATTGTTGAATTCTGAACTAATCAGTGCCTACTCCATTTTATTCAGTGGAGAAAGATAGATACATCCAGGAGAGATTCTTCTTGGCTCAAGATGAATGTCTAGACTTAGTGAGACAGATTGTCCTTTGCAGGTGTCTATTTATTTTCACTAAGCTGCAGAAAGTGCCCAGGACTATTATTTTAGCCTAAGATAACTAATTGTTTGATGTCTAAATTTAGGTAAGATAAATCCTACCCGTAATACCTTTTTCATTTATTTACTTTACATTTTGGTGTAAATATTTTCATATAAATGAGCAAACAAAAAACTATTGTAAGCTAAGGCATAATATAAATTGTAATGAAGGCGTTGAGAATCTTACATTTGCTGTCTGTGAGATTTGGATTAGACAATTTCCTCCTTTGATGGAGTCTCTGGAGAGTTCTCATTAATCTAATTATATGTGGAGTTTGTAGGCACTAGACATTCTCTCCTCAAATTCATCTTTTCCTTTATGTACACGCCAAGTACAGACTCTAGAGATGAGATTCAACCACATGGTTTTAGCTGCCTTAAAATCATGTGGACTAAGCTAGTCATCCAGGCTTTTTCAGTATCAATGCAGAGACATGTTCATGCCCAGGGGGCAGCCCTTCTTAGATAAGAGCCTTAGGGATAATTTGCCTTCTGGAAGTGCCTGTCTTATTCCACAACAGAAGCAGGGCAAACAATTTACGTGATTTTTCATAGCTTCACAGATGCTTAACAGATAAATAGAAGAGGCAGACTGGTTCATTCTCAATGTTACAAAATGAAATATTGTGTTATGGTGCAAACTGAAGTGAGACTGCAAACTTAAACTGAACTGATTGTGGGTTAACTTTTTTTTTTTAAATCTGGTACTTGTAAAATCTTTTTACTCCCAATAAACTAATAACTGAATTTTCACGAAATTTTCACTTTTATTGATTGATTGATTAAAATTGATTTTCAATTTTATTGATTGAACAATACAGCAAAGCTAGTAGCAAATTGCCAGCTGCAGGAATATTCTGAAACACCTCAGTTCAGTTGCTTCATAGTCAGATTGCATTCAGGTGATTATTCACCTAACTTAGCATCTCAACACCTCTTGTTTTAGTAGTTGCTATGAATGAAGGAAGAAGTAGTGTGACAATATTCTTAACTGAACTTTTTCAATGCACCATTTGAGTGGCTGCTTGGATTTTCAACTAATTGTGAAAATTCTTCTTGCTCTAGTCCATCAACATGAGCAAAAAAATCTCATAGACTTAAATTAAATCAAAGCTTTATTTACAAAAAGTCAAAGTAAGCCTGGGCAAAAAAAAAGATTTATTCTAGTTTCATAATAATATTGGTCACTTATTCTACTGATGTAGCACTTGCAGCACGAGATGTCATGCTGGTCAAAGATTGCTTAGTAAAGATTACTTAATAGAAATTCTCTCACACTGCTGCCATTCAGTCTTTGGATATAACAAATACTCTCTTGACAGTAGTAGATAAATTCTGTTTTATATCGCAAAGATAAAGTAGTATTTCCTCTTGTCCTTGATAGTAATTTTCTGTGAAAGTAGGACTTATACAATGTGTACTTGAGCTCATAGATTTGAGCCTTAAAAACTGGTTAGAATTGGTCTCACGGACTTGACTGTTTCTAATACTGAAAAAGCTATTCAAGCTATTCTTGGCTGCAGCTTGTCAAAGCTCTTTCCTTATCTCACCAGCTCTTCCACTTGGATCTTTATAACACGTTTTTTTATGGGTGCTACATAATCACAGTCTGGTGTGTGTTTGCCTAGTTAGTTGTCTGACTGTTTGCACCTCAAACAACTGCTGCACATTTATACAATTTCAATCACATTCTCCTTTAAATTTGGCAAACTCCTGGTCCTCAAAAGGTTAAGTTTCTGTACTTTTCGTGAAAGATGACAGCCAAATAAAGGATATACTCCCAGCTGAGCTGTTCTTTAGAGAAAAGCTGCGGTATAAACACAACCTTTATTCAACGTCATATAATTCACACAGAAGAGAAATCATGAACACTTCAGATAAAGGGAAAGCTTTAGACTGGACTCCTCTTAGGCACGGGCATAAGGATCAAATCCATGGAAACCAGGATTCATTAGCTGAGCACTCACAAAATTACCTCTTCTTTTTTTTTCCTCCTGGTTTTTTCATCCTGTCCTTGGGCTTTGGTTTGAGTGGCTCTATTTTTTGATTGTGTGTTGGTTTTGTTTGGATTTGTTCTTTTTGGTTTTCTTTTGAGTTCTCTTGCTCTAGCACTGTTTAAAGGGTGCTTTGCAGTTTTCAGCGTGAAGCTTAGCTTTCCTCTAAGTAAGTGGAAATTTTGTCCAGATATAAAATTCATTATTATCAAGCTTTTTTTTTAACTCAAATGAGCCATTTCCCCCATTAATTAATTTATACATATATGCATGTATACATGATGGATCCTAGAGTCTTACTATATACTATGCCGTGATCTTGCATTTCTAGGTCAAAAGGATATAATATTAAATGAAGAATTAGTAAGAGCAGAACAGTCCTTAATCAGGACTTTATCATTATCTTTCTTTCCATAACCAGATTTCCTGGGGGAACAGGAGAGGCAAAATTGTTGGGATTTTTTGTTGAAATTCATGTTTTACCATAGGAAACATGATTTTGAGAAACATTGTGATTTTTAAATTGGAGAATTCAAGGAAAAATGTGCTTCAATTCAAAGTTTCAAAGAAAAAAAATAATGTTAAAATATTGCTTAAAAATAATTTTGAAATTAAGTGCCATTTCTAAAGTTTCTTCTGTAACTAAATACATAATGACATAAATTGTTATTTGTGGAGAAATTTCAAAGTGTCATATTTCAAGACTAGCAATAAAAACTCCTTGGAAAATTCACATATTTCATGCAATGGAAACTCATTTTGAATTACTACAACTTTTTGAAATTTTTTTCTAATAATACAAACAAGGCTAGAAAATAACCTAATTTTTGAAGAAAATCACCTAATTATGAAATAGAAATGAGTTCTCAAAAGATCTTGTAGTCTACTTCCTTACTCCACTGCAGGATAGCTAAACTTATATTGCCCCTGAAAGTAATTTTTGAAGGTGTTTTTCACAAACTTGTAAAAAGAAGGATTTAAATAGTTAAAATATTCAAAATCAGACATTCAAGGATAAGCTGGCAACAATAGAAAACATTTTAATTCTAAGAATACATGAAGATAAAAATGGTAGGACACACTTCAGTCCTGGAAAGTTAATTTACCTGAGTTTTAAAGCAACTATATAGAGAAATAATTCTGAGAGAATGTAGAAAAAGCGTCATTCTAAAATATTACATAGGTAGTTGACTTGCTGAAATGAAAAATCTTCCATGGAGGAGGATCATGTCACTTCTCCAGTCCAAACCTCTTTATCCCATGGATGTAGCTGTGCTAAAGCAGATCCAGGGCTGATTACTCATTCAGGAATATTACCTGGGGCTTACCTAACTGTCATGACTTTTCAAATATCATGGAGAGTGTCTTGACAACTACATCAGCCAATTCCTTCGGGACTTTGGGCTGCATCTCATGGAGTCCCATAGACTTATGTATGTTTAGCTTCCTCAAGTGGTCATGAACCTGATGTACACAGGGAGGGACTTTACTGCCCTAGTCCTCGTCTTGCAATTAACCCACACACACATCAGAGTGTTAATTAATTGTATTTATTTATGCATTGGACAGCCTGTAAGAGGAGTTCAGAGAATGTCCTTTCCTCAATTTGTTTGCTGACTCAAATGAAACAGTTTGAAAATCAGAGAGTTGAGTTTTCCTGTTACTAGAAAAATCAAAATTAAATTCTTTCCAGATTTTATAAGAACTCAGTTGTTAGTAAAAACCACAAAAATTTCTGGCCAGCCTATATAATATTTTTTTTCAAATTTAAAAAAAAAAAACCCTGGTTTTGTCTAATGTCATCTTCATATTTATCAATGATAGTTAGAAAAGGTCAGCCAAAGAGCCCAAAAAATTTTAGTGAATGATCACCCCCTACATCTTCCAGTCTGCCTTGTGCTTTTCAGCATATTATGAACTCCTATGCAATTTTCAGTATAGGGCATCATCCAAGTATGCAGCACATAGCGTGCAGCAAAATTTCAGCAAGCCTGAACCACATGTTCCATCACTGAGTTCTCAAAAAGATGTTTATCCACCACATCATAGTCCTAATTTTTTTTGTAAATATGATGAATTTAAACATATTTATAATTATGATTAGGATTAGATAAGCAATTTCTTTAAAACAATGGCTAAGACAAACTATAGATCATCCCTTATATACATTTTTTACATGTGAATTGCCAGCCAAAGTCAGACCATAAATCTTTGCTTTATTTATCAATCTTTTTTTTTTTTAAACTAAACTTTCTTTACTATCTTTATCAGAATTCTTTAGGTCAGTTTGTGAATTTTCTACAAGTCACATAATATTGATCCCTGTGCTCAGTGAATGGATGATCTCCTAAATTACCTTTATTTCCTTTCAAAAATACTTTTGCTTTGTGATTTAATTACTTATCCTAGTCATCAAAAAAGGAAACCTGAATGCTCATATGAAACAGTTTTAAATCAAACAACTGTTCATGAGTAAAAAAGACCATTGAGTAGTTGAGTCAAATCCCGTATTCTAATTTGGTAAGCTATGTCTGCATCAAGATAGTATACTATTTCACAATGTTTTAACTATAATTTCCATTGAAAAATAACTTAAAATCAAGCGTGGAATCACCAGTGTTATGTTATGCTATGACGTTTGGATGATAATATGGTTCTGAGATGGTTCTGAGATACAGAAAATATTAAGATTTATTGTTCACCTGGAATCCCAGTACAGCACCTTAACTGTGAGCTCAGCCCTCTTCTCTGCAGACAAACTTGTCCTATTGACTCTGCCTCGTGGTCTGGGTTTACTTCCACGTTTCCAAATACAGTCTTGTTGAGTAACTATCTAAGAGATGGGAAGGCTGTTGAGATTGCTTCTACTGCACTACTTCCACTCAGTGCAGGTTTTCTGATGTGAAGTAGCTTTCAGAATTACTACTGTCCCGATGAATATGGGGCAATGACAGAGTTTAAAGCTTACAAAACTGTTTTGATGATTAATATAAACATGATTTTTCTCAAAGACACAGTGCTTTCTCTGCCTATTGTTATATTGAAGAAGTTAAGCAGCTAGGACATACAGAGTGGCTTATATATTTTATAAATGACTTTTTTCAGCTTTATTGCAGTATGTGCTGTAAATCCTTTGGCATAGCCATGGTCTACTAGGCCCATAATCTCATTTCTGAAAAGCCTCTAAATATGTATTTACATGAGAGCATAATAGCTCCAAAGAAGCAATTATGGCCAAGGAAGTTAACAACCCATGTTTAAAAAGTCCAGAAATTGTTACATTCTTCTCTGTTAATTCAGATTCAGTATTTCTAAAAAGTAACTAATTTTATTATCAATTAACCATTCTTTTAAACTAACCTGTCATTGAATTTGTACAGCAGCATGTTAGATTCAAGGGATGTCATCTCAGCTGCAGCTGAAGGTAATGGAAATATCCCCACTAAATTTTACAATCTGAAACATATTGCGAAAAACGTAAATTTGGGGGAAAAAAAAAAAGCCACCAAAATATGCACCAAAGACAATCAGAAGTTTTTACTTCCTTTTTTTTTTACACCCCAAAGAAAGCTGGAGAAAAAAAGGATTTCAAGAAAACTATGTCTCAGACAATTGCATAGATAGAAGTACCATAGTGTAAAGCAAGAATTAAAAAATGCTGCTTCAGCAGGACTGTTGGTAAAAAACAGAATCATAGAATTGTTTGGATTGGAAGGGACTTAACGATCATCTAGTTCCACCCCCCTGCCATGGACAGTGACACCTTTCAGAAGACCGGGTTGCTCAAAGCCCCATCCAAACTGGTCTTGAACACTTCCAGAGATTGGGCATCCACAACTTCTCTGGGCAACCTGTTCCACTGCCTCACCACTCTCAGAGTAAATGATTTCCTTTTAATATCTAGTCTAATCCTACTCTCTTTCAGTTTGAAGCCTTTCCCCCTTGTCCTGTCATTACATGCTCTTGCAAATCCTCTAACTTTCCATCCTTTTGCATCTTACTTCTACGATCTTAAAAGATAGCAGCTGAACCTTCAAAAATTAAAATCGTTATCCACGTCAGATACAGCAGTGATAACCTACATAATTTTATTAGACTATCAACTTTAATAGTATGACACAAATTTCAAACATTTATCATAAATTTTCAAGCATGCAATAAACAGCTTTTATTCAATATTTATTTATATATTTTCAGCTCTCTTTTAGTCTCCTATTTGCCTAAAATGACAGTTAAATACAGATCCTTCATGGAGATTTTCTTTATATTTTGTAAGGAAAAAAATCCTGTACCTTAGTATCTTCTCATACTTAAAACCTCTGGAATAGAAATCAAAATCTGCCATAGATCCAATCAAAACAGAAAAAAAAGATTTTCTTATATGGTTCAGAGAAAAGCAGGTCCATTTGCAGATCAACAAGCTCTTGCCTGGAATAACCATTTATCTGCATAATTCAGAGCAGTTTAAAATTATTTCTGAGCACTTTGTTTTATCTAAAAAAAATTTACATTTTCATCAGCACATGAAGCTGATAATTAGTGTCCAGAACTGATGTAGATCTTACCCACAGCTTTTATACATGTTATTTTGTTTTCATGGGATCACACCCTGGGAAATGCATTCTTTACCCACATTGCCTGATTTGTATGTCTAGATTTCTGAGTGCTTTTTTTTTTTTTAAAATTTTTTTCCCACATAAACTGTCATTTGTAGGCATTTTCGCACTTGGCAGTTTTGCATCCTGTTTTTCCTGAAAGTCTCCATTCAGACTCACCCTGGATGCTTGCCAGAAACAAAACAATTCTCATTCTACTTAAAATGCTTGCCCTCGTATACATACATGCCTGTAATAGGTAATAGATCTGAATTTAACTTTACAGGACGATGAGCTAGGCATATTTGTCTCCCTGATCCATTAGACACTGGGGAACACAGATCACTGGAGGAGACACACTCCATTGATGCCTTCCCATTTTGCTAATACTCAGCTTTTAACTGACATCAGCATTGGGTGGTAAAATTGCTTCCAACCTCATTTAAACAGCTGCACGTTTGAACAGCCTTAAATTATGGGTTTTAGTAAATTGGTGAAGCATAAGTTCGCGTATACATAAATTAACCTGGCCAAAACCCAGCTTTTAAGAAATCCATTCTTATTTAGCTGCTGAAAATAAATGCCTTGTGTCCAGGGGTAAGGGAAAGAAGGTAGGGGCAGTAAAGGAACTCTTACTTAACGTCCCATTGATTTCAACCTCCCAAATGACGTGCATCGTTGGTTTGCCCAAGCCTGTGGATTGAGCAGATCAGTGCTGACCTACTACCTCTGAACTCACAGCTGCTCAGCTTTACTTTCTCAGTGCTCACTGAAGTGAAAGAACGCTTTGGAGCTCCTGCCTGATTTTCACAGCCTTCCTATGGCAGTACAATATCCACTGCTGTTTCCCTTTCACTGAAGTGTATCTTTCATTTTTCCCCCCTTTTCTCACTCACACTAGTCTACACAGGCTTCATTATAATTTCTTTTTCTTTTCCACAGAAATTACTCTTTTGCAGCATTAAAGTAAACTGTCCTCCAAAGATTTCTGCAGGCTGCTTGTTTAAATCGAAACATACGAAATCTCAATAAATGCACTGAAAGCACTGAAATCTTCCTGGAGAATCTTGAAAACATTTCTCTTCTTCTGCCTCTCTCCTGCCATTTTTTTTTTTGTTCGTCGATTTTTAAAAATTTATTTTATTTTAATTTTTTTAATATTTAAATCATTCTTCAAATGAAGTTATTTTGGTAAATGAGGCTGAATAAAGACTGTCTTGTAAACAGTATTTTAAAAAGGTTGTGATTTGCTTCCTTCTACTCCTAAACTTTCAGTGTCTGTAATACATATTTGTGAAAATTAGCTTCCTCAATACCTTTTTTTTCCCTTTTTTCTGGAAATGTTAGATGCTCCATCTAGTGGACTAATTGAGCACGATTGAAACTTATCACAGGTAGAATCCTCTAAAGTGTCAAGAAAAAAATAACCTTATTGTAACAAATAAGAAGAAGGGGGCAAAAAAAAAAAGAAGAAAAAGCTTTTAATTTGTACACAGCACATAAAAGTTTAAGCAATAATTATAAGCATTATAATCCCTCATAAGAATTTTTTCTCTTCACAAGCAGCACCGTATTGAGATAGCCCATTGTTGCCATGGCAATATGTCATAAATTTCTGTCAACTACCTAAAATAGCTGCAGATCACAAGGTAATCAGGTTTGGGTTTGTTTAGTTTTTTTAAGTGCTTTATAGCTTTTTAAATTTCATTAGAAATAAATTATCTTTGCTTTGTAATTTTGTAAGCACCCTTGTTGAAATTTGATGAACCAACATTTATTTTATTTTTTTCACAGTGAAATGTTTTACATATTGTATAAAAACTTGTGTTAAAATGTCTTAAAATGTATATAGATTTCTTCCTTGACGGATATATATTTATTTCCTCTAATTTATGCTCTGAACATTAACATTGATAACGCTGGAAGAATGTGCTGTGTTGTTGTGACTTCTCTATGGATCTTAGTTATCACTCTTGTCATCATTTATAATAAGATTTTCAGCATGGTCAAACACTCACTGCGCTAGTGAAAGAAAAATACAATATTGAGTTTAAAAACGCTGAAGAGCAGGCCATCATTAAATCCAGAAAGAGTCATATGTGTAGAGGAAAGGATAATTAAGAGTAAGTGTGAATTCACCTGCAATGTCACCTACTCACCAAGGTGCTCTACTCATCAGTGTGATTGAAAGCTGCCATCCATGACAAAAACCTTAAACAGATCTGCTTGAAATGATATCGTGATATTAAGGATGTCAGAATTTGTATCACTAAAAAGGCATCAGCATATTTTAATTCTTTAGGGAAGCATTCAAATTTTATAGAAAAATGCCTACAATAAATTTAAACTTTAAAACCATATGTAAATTCATGGGGGTGGGGATTTCAGGTTGAAAAGCAGGTTTTTTCTTTCGTTTTTCCTTTACTTTATATCCCCTCTCCCCCAGTTTAACCTTTCCATCTACGCATATATTTGCATTTTGTGCAACAAATCAAAGAAATCAAAGTCACTTACTTACTGTACATGTTTATATATGATTAAAAACAGCAAGACTATGCCTTTGTCTTTTGCATTTTGCTTTGATAGATGTGTATTAAAACCAGGCAGTGCAACCACTGTTTATCAGAAACTTGTGCTGTATTTTTGTGATGCAATTTGGTCTAAAATACTTAAAATCATTAACATTCTACTCAAGTCTCACATACATAATGCTGCAGACTCTATAGCTACCAAAGCCAAAGACATAAACAGGCTTTAGTGTCCTGAGGAAAAAAAAAACCAACCCCACATTTGGTAGTTGACAACCCTATTCATTGATGCAGTCAGCCTTGTTCGCTGAGCGTGAGAGGAGAGTTGAAGAACAGAAAAGACTATATTCAACATTCATGAGCTGGGGCATTTTTTAAAAATTACTCATAAAATACATATTTTGCTTATAAATGAGCCAACTGACGGTAATTTTAATATAGCTATAGCTACATTTCTAAGAAAACTATTAAAATTAAGGCAACAGATCTGAACATTCATTGCTACTAAAAAATAAAAAAAAAAAAGCAAGCACAGAAAATTTAGTATAAAGTCCTTTATGTTCCTTCTTTCTCTTTTTTTCTTACAGTTTTAAAAATCTCTAGAAGAAAAATCCAGAATTTTCACTGTATACACAAGGTGCAAAGCCATATAAATCTTTATTTTAGTTCTCTTATTTTCATGCTTGCAAAACATTTAAGCAATAAATAGCAGGTGGAGATTCACAGAATGTGGCAGCAGATGAAATTCTTGTTATATATATAAATATATATGTATCTCCATACATGGATACAACTGAAACACCTCAAAACTATATTTAAGAAAAAAAAAAGAGTCAGGCCAATTGTATCAGCCCAGGCTTACCTCTCAAATATAGATCACAGAGCAGAACTTCCTGAAAGGGGAATGCTGGTGTGAAATTATTATGTCCTGACTTACACATAGTATTATTACAAATATACAGCAGGTGTAAGAAAAGCCAAGCTTCTTGCTGATTACAAGCTGTTTTTCAGATAATCAGTGAAAAGGATATAGAAAGGGGAAAAATGTATTTAAAAAATTTATTTATCCAATTTTGATATTCTAACATATAATCTGCATTCCACATAGAAAGAAAATTATATCTAGGTCCTTCCATTTGGTTAATACCTAAATTCCTCCTTTTCATGCTTTTGTGTTTGAAAACAATGTCATCAATTTCACATGAAGAGCAAGACTTCTCTGATGTCACGAACCCTGAAGCTTTTCCCCTTTGCCTGGCTGTCCACTACAGTGAATGCTGGAGAGGAAATGAAACATACCGGTGGTGAAAAATTAAGTAGTATAATCAATACATGTAGCAGTTTTCCAGAAAAACAATTTTGTTCAAGGTATGAAGATGTATTGAAAGAGTGAAACATAACTTCAAATCACAAGATATTTACTAGATTAAGTATTTTTTTTAGCAATTTTCATTATTTTTATGTCAGGGATTTAATTTTATACCTTCTTTTAAGCTCACAATTCTATTTTCCAGTATATATCTGAATGGAACTCAAGTCCTACTCAGGGCAGTTTCTAAACATAACTATTAGTTCTCCACAGAAGGCAGAAACAGCAGAAATATTTTTTTAGAAAAATTTATCACAGGTACTGCCCCAACTTTAGCAGTTAAATATCTTTCATGAACATTCTTCCACAGGGGAATAGTATTTTTTTTCCCATCAAAATAAGTTAGAGTTTCTTTATTTTACTTTATATTATTGCTTTATTTTCATTTAACTTAGTTTAGTCTTTTAAAGTGCTTTCTGTTGTCATAATATATGCCAATGCTATGGAACTCATTCCAAATGCAATAAAATTTAACATGGTTTATCTTATTGGAAAGTTTCATGGTCATGCTTTCTGTCACCAAAGATCTTGACACTCTTTTCCCATCTGCTTAGAAATCCAACTTCATTTGTTTGAGATTGAGATCATGGAAAACCAGTCCCAAGAAAACACCATTTATCCCAAAGAAAAAGGTTTGAACAGAAAACATAACCTCAAGTCAGTTTGCCCTGAGAAAATTTTCCTTTGATGTTACAGTAATTTCTTCTCTATGCAAAGGCATTTCTTGTCGTTGCAACTATATACCTTCTTGAAAACAGCCCAAGGCTTTTCCTTAAGGTTGTTTCTCTCAGCAACTCTGACTGCGGAGTCAAGAGAGAAGGCAATTCTCACCGTAAGCATAACAAGAATTTTAGGTACCCGATATCTTCAGTTTTGAACCTAAACTTAATTATAAGCAGGACTTTGAGAATTCCCCTTAATTCCATCTTTGGGTACTCTTGGACTTTTGGATTTAAGACAAGAAATGGCTTGTCTTGAGGTGGCTGACTGATTTACTATTGCTAGTGCCCTGGCTTCCTGGTGCATGGAAAACTGAATCATGATGTAGCATTTGAACTGTCTTACAGTGTAACATATAATGTCATTGGTTTCAGTTTAACTTATCCAGAATTTGCAAAGCTAAGGTGTTCCCACGTATCAATCCAAACCTTTAGTCTGGCAGAATATCAGTTTCACTGGCTAAAATGTCACCCAAAATCAGTTGTGTGA
The DNA here is from genome assembly GCA_013398115.1 of Falcunculus frontatus. Taxonomy (NCBI): domain Eukaryota; kingdom Metazoa; phylum Chordata; class Aves; order Passeriformes; genus Falcunculus; species Falcunculus frontatus. The sequence goes on from VZRV01006234.1 coordinate 77,404, forward strand.
AATACTAAAGCAGTATTACTATGTATGAATGAAAAACCACCTTTTGAGCCCCTTCCATGTCACTGGGGCCATAACTTATTTCACTCAGAGTCTAGTACTGTCCTAACTATACTTTAAAAAAACAACAAAAAACCAGCAAAAAAAATTCCAAACCCACAAAACCAACAAAAGATGTAATAGAAAAAAAAGGCAATTCTTTAAAGTTTGAAATACCCTATATTCATTTAAAAGTGAAGTCAGTAATATTCTTAAAATGACATTATTATTGATTAGCTAAAATGAATGGCAGATATCAATGAAAGTCATTATTAGGAAAATGTGAGTTTGGCTGACTTTCCATCTCTAAGCTGCATCTCAGCACAACTTGTGATCAGGATGCAGCAATAAGGGCCAAGACAAATCAGTCAGTTGCAACATTAAAAAATAAATAAATAAAAAGGAGTTGAACTAATAATACCAAATATTTCCTTGGTGAGCAATACAATCCATAAAAAATATTTCTTTAACCTTCCCTCAGAATTTCTACATAAAATCAGAGCAGAGATTTATCTAACTCAATATTAGCTGCTAGCCAATACTACCTGTTAACCAATAGTATCCTGTCATGTGCTCTGCCTTTATATTGAGCAAGCCGGAAGCTCATTCACCTAGTTCCAGGACCACAGCTTTTCCTTTTAGGCTATGTGAGTTATCATAACAGAATGAAAATATAATTTTTGGCAGATATGAATTATTTCGGCAACAGAGATTTGACTTAAGTCAGTAAAAGCTTCGATATTATTTTTAGAGAAAAATCTTTCAGAAATGATTTTTCATTAATATTTCAGCAGGCTAATAATAATAGCCCTGACCATATTGTTCACCTTTCTTTCTTTAGAAGATCAAAATATTTTGTAGGGAGGTTAAATTAATATTTTCTCGAGAAAAAAGCCATATTTATTGAATAAATTACCTGTTTGATAAATATTTTGTCTCCTACTGATAGATATTAATTTTGGACATAAAGTAATTAACCAATATGTATAATAATTACATAAATATATATATTATAGTTATCTAATAAATACAAAAAGTGGAAAACGCACTCCACTGAAATCACTAGTTCAACAAGCTTGGAGTCTTTCCCATCATTGCCTCAACATGCTATCAGTCATCATAATTTTAAAATCAGATTTCTTTTTTCACCCATTGTGTCAGAAGAAATTTTGCTAACATTCCGAAGAGGTTCCTGTTTATGATACTGTTGATTTATGAAAGGAAGCTTTCTTTTCTTTAGGTCACATCTTTGTAAATTACTGTGTGACACAGGTCTGAAAGCAAACAAAAATATTACATTCTCTCAATAAATTCTAGAAGAATATTTATTCAAAATTTCAGTTTGCTTTTATGCTTAAATTTTTTTTCCACTTTAATGTATTTCTACCCTAATTAGCCTATCATACAAACAGGAAAAGTTGCATAATCACAATATTTACTCTATGCATATGAATGTGTTTCAGTGTCTCCTAAATGTCTATACCTGTAGTAGCAATACTTAAGAAGAGAAACTGTTTATTTTTCAGTCTCACATACCCAAAAACTTGGCACCACATGAATCATGAAAACTAATGGAGTCCTGAAACATTGCCAGATTATTTCTTTCATTGTTTAGGGCTTGTTTTTGCTCACAGTGATTTCAGCTGGACTTTTGCCATTAATTTCAAAGCAGAAATAGGTCCTTAGAATTGGTCCTTTCCTGAAGTTTCCGTAGGAGATCACTTTGCTAATTGAACCATGTCATGATTTTATTTCTGCGTTGTCCATTTCTTCAAGCTTAATTATTGGATCAGATTCTTGAATTCTGTGTTTATGTTAATGGTGGGTGTTTCGTTATTGTTGTTTTCGCTCTCTCTCAAATTAATTTCTAATTCAGTCTTCTATTGTCTTTGCTATTGCAGCTCTGTCAAAATATTTCTGGTGCATTAAGCACTTCGTTTGTTCTACCTCGTCATCTATGTATCTGTGTATTACTAGCCATAGGTAAAATACCTTTGCTATCACCATGAACATTTACACAGCTGAGAAAATTGCAAACATTTGCTGCAGGAACCATGGCTAAAATTTTCTAGTTATGCAAAACAGTGATCTAATGTGATTCTTGATCATTTTGTCATGTAGTCACATTCATGAATTCTTGGCATGTCAGTCGAGCAACATTCTTAGACCTCTAAGCAAAACAATGTAAGCTCTGCTTTATGTCATATCTGTGGCAAAAGGACTCAGTAAGTTAGATATTGGAAATTTGGACAATGACCACCAACTTTCTGTAGTTACACCGCAGGATCATGTTTCATTTCTTCAAAATAAAGTTTTAGTAGCATTTCCTGTAGCTAAAAATAGAGACTAGAAAACATGTAACTTGTACTTTAATTGTTACCTTTCTAATGGTGCCCCAAATCTGAACAACATGGTATCCTTACATTAATTTTGTAAAGGATGATAGAATTTTAGTGGGGAATCAATTTAATTTTATCTTCCAGGATACTTGATGAGCGTTAAATGGAAGTGAATAAGATTGTAAGATAAACTTTGAATTAGGCAGTCTTCTATTTGGGTTTCAGAAAGAGCTCAGAATTATACAACATTTATTACTTTCATTGCAGCTCTGATGGAGAATTATTTGGCATTTCAGGCCCAGGTTCCTTTTCTTTGGATGCAATTGCGTTCTCTGACCCTTCTAGACTACTCAAGCTTGCTTTTGTGAACAAGTGATATTTGATGAACCTATAATTTCTATCAGATTATGAAGGTGCTACCATGTCAGGGCATCACATCATTAAGAGAAAAAAACGTGTCTTCAAAAAATTTTAAGAAAGTAGAAAAAGAAACTATGAAAAATTAAATAAGATAATGGGTATGGCATTGAAAAAATTGTTTTCACAGTAATTTAAGCAATATTGCTGTATTTCTCTTCATGATATGAACAAAAAAGAGATAATTACATATTATTGTCTTGACTAGAACTCTGTTCTATGATATTTTTCATATAAAACACATAACCAGCTTTTGTTTGTGACTTATTCATTAAATTATGTAGATCAATGGGTTGTGACCCCCTCAGAGTTTTCAAGTACCTTTGGTTTATTTATGTCATTTATTATCACTCATTCACACTGCTTTCTGCTGCAGAAAACAAAGGACAGCATCTTTTTCTTTGTAATTTTTCCTACTTAACCTTTCATTAAACACTGAATTGAGAGGTAGTAGCTGTGTCACTTCTCTTATACTCATCATGAGCAAATAGATTTTTAGTAAGTTATTGCTCACAACTTTCTCTAAAGACCAAACTCAATGGCAATTATCAACAGATATTAGGGATGGAGAAGGAAGAATTTCAACAGAAAACCTGGAGTTTTGTCAATGCTACATGCCAAGATTGAGGGTTATATTTCTTGATGAAATTCTGGCTCTCATGCTCTCAATAAAAATTGTCAGTCTTTTACTCTCTACAAGATTGTTACAACTCTGAAAAAAAGTAAGCCAACATTCTTTGGAATATGTTTTAGGGACCCCCCTCTCATTGCACTTAGGAGCAAGAAAAGCATGCCTAAACAAGTTGTCTATCTCAAATGAAACAAGCCTTACTCCTCAGAGGAGGAGCAGCTGTTAGGGGAAAAGACAGAAATATTTGAATGGATTCTTAAAGTAATTAATGTGTGAAAGCATATTGGTGTTTTAGTAGAGTTTAAACATTTCACAGAACTTCATCTTGGATAGACTTCTAGTGAAATGTTCATAAAACAAAGATAATATTTATAATTTTTTTCATGTTCATCCCACTTATCAGACTATAATAGAAACTTGTGGGATGTGTCGTACCAGGATAGAAATACTTACTATGTGAACTGTGTTTCTCCACGCGTTCATTTGTAGAGGATGGTACATGTAAATTTCTATGTCTGTAAAGACAAAGAGACTGTCCATTACATTGGGATACCTTTGATGCCAAAACTACTACATACAATTTTAGATGTTATGGAAAAAAATTTATGAGAATATGGTAAAGAATGTGCAATTTCTTTACAAGAATATGGTGCTTTTTTACAATCTGAACAAGCAGATGTTTAAGGAATAGCTTTGTTTGCATTCCCCCCTGCAAAATATATTCGAAAATTCAAGATCAAACTGTATTGCCATGCAGATGATAAACAGTACTATAGAAACACATATAAGATTTAAAACAAGAAAAGGCATAAATTTCACCAGTTAGATTACTCTAAACATCCTTGGGATCAAGAGCTTCATTTGTGACCTTCCTGAAAAGCCATGGCTTTGCTTTCTACAAAGAAGTCGTAAAATTCTGAATCGATAAAGACAAGAGCTTCCTATCATTTTCCCCTTGTTAATCTGGAGGTCATTAAAAGCAAGAGAAAAATTACCACGTAAATAAAACACACTTTTCTTCCCCCTGAAATTATGCAGAATAGCTGAATACATTTTTGCAATGACATTTTTGGGGTTTTTTCCATGTAGTTTTCCAGGAAAAAAAAGAAAAAGGAAAAAATCAAATAAGAAAACAATTAAACCTCCATTAAACTTAGCATTAAATATCATGGCAATTAAACTTTGCTGTCAGCAACATTGATAGCTTTATTTGAAAGAGATTAAATTCTTTCCTTTATCGTCCTTTGATTATACTTCCAGGGAATCAGGTCCCATATTTGAAGAAGCAGGGTGAAACAGGTCTGGTTATTCCAGGTCTTGCTCCTACAAGTGTCTGATACGATTCCTTTGTTTTAATAGGAATGGAAAAAGAGAGAACTTCTTGGCATTCCTTGCACGTCCCTGGTCAGCAACGAGGAAGAAGGAAGAGATTTAATTTACAGGTAGTCTTAGCTTGTCTGCCCCTCTCTTATATTTTCTGTACTCAACCATGCTTTGTAGTGTGATTTTGTTGAAAATGATGTTTCCTAATATTTTGAGTCTGTCTGTGCTCCAGTCTTCAATGTGAGGCTGGAATTTCTTTACAGGTAAGAGGGTTTCTTCTGTCTTTTTTTTGAATTTCCATACCAACACAGAGATTAATCTTCAGGTGAAAGAGGAGCGAGAAAAGAACTTCTAAAATACTTCTATTTTTTTGTGATTAATTTGTCATTTTTCATAGCTAGTCCCAAGTAGAAACAAGTTATCACAGGATATGTGGTTCCTAGGAAACATCCGATTAACTGTACTCACCTGGAGGAATGAACAAAGTTTGTAACTGAAGAGACTGAGATATTATTCATATGTTCTTCCACTTCAGCTGGTGGCTAGGTAGACTGAAGGACTACAAAGTAATTTGAATCCAGCAATGATAGGCTAAAGATTAACAAGTCTGATATTGACTATTTTTCACAAAGATTATATTTAGCATTACAAATTAATAACAAAAATTGTTGTTATGAATCATAGTAAAATGCAGGTCAAGGTCCTCTCTGACCCTTGAAGTTAGATATTAATATCCACACAATTTTTTTAGTATTAAAAATATATTTGTGCTTCACTTGTGCAAACTCTGATCAGTGTTACTGCTAATTTTTCTAGCTTAAGTGTAGTATTGAGTAACAGATAATTAGTTAATGCATAATTAAGAAAGATTTACTAATATCTTCTTGAAAGAGTTATGACTGCATGCATGACAAAAACCCAAATATACTGTATTGGTAAATATTTTTTACATATAAATAAAAATATATTAAAAATAGTTAAATGAGATTGATGCAGAGAAGTTGAGAAAGAACTGGTTGTATACGAGGGCTTGTGTACTCTTTTCTCAAATGAGCTCTAACCATTACTTAGTCACATGGGAAATCAGTTCAATTATTTCCACCTAGGGAATATTTCTAGAATTCAGTGAGATAAAACCATGTAGAAAAACAGAGTGTGATTCAGTGATTCATCTATTCACCCATTGTGGATGCCTACTTTGAGAAAAGATGAATCATTCCCTTGAAGTGTCATGCCTTTTCATTGACTATAAAGAGAATCTAGATAGGTTGCACCTCACTTAACTGTAGTAATTTCCAGTATTGGTGTCCATGTATTGTCTAGTCATCTTAACACAATCTGTACTGTGTGCATCTCTGCACAGTCAGTGGAAGAGTAATTTTATGAAAAAATCATCTGAAAAAATACAGAAGCCTAATTCCAAGCTAAAATAATTTCTTTTTAAAAAAACTTGTTTCTTTCACTGTCTCTAAAGGAAGCCTACAGTGATGAACTCAGATGTCGACACAGCATTATTCAATACATCAGACAACTGCACAAGAATTCTGACCAATTAACATTTTGCAGTCCATTTGTGTGATACACAGTGATACACAGGGTGCAAGAAGCCAGAAAATTATGCTGGTATTACATTATGATAGAGCTAAAGAATTGGCTGGTGGATGATGCTGACTATGTGATGTCATTCTGCAGGATCATAAGCAAATATCTGTCCCAGAACAACAACAAAAAAGCTGTCTTAAAAAATCATCCCATTTTCTATTAGATGACCTAGTTAAGAAAAGCTCTTATTACTACAGAGATAAAATGACTAGGAACACTAGTCTGGCAACACCCAAAATTATACAGAAGCACTTAAAAAATGTATGTTTCAAAGCCTACTGATCACTGATGTATCTTGAGGTAAAGGGGGTTTTTTCACACTGAAATTACAGTCTGCATAGATATTTTAAAGGCGAAGGATTTCCTTAATTTAATTTCTTCATCCATTCCTTATGGTTCTTGGGATTTTTTTTCATATGGTTTTATTGAAAATATTTTAAACCATGGCCAGTAAAAATGCATACAGGAAGCAGATTATCTGTATGTACATGAACACACCAACATTTTTGCATGCACACAATTATACATGACCAATATAGGTAATGCTATTAATTCTTTCTTTGCAGGGGCTGTTACAAGTATCTGGTATTTTGCTGCACAGAGGAACAAAGGAGCTTTGACATCTTCATTACCTCTGTCCTCCACAAAATGACAGTCTGCAGGGGCAGGACAAGTATGCTATACAATGTGTACAGTCTCCTTGTCTTTTTCCTCCCATCATTTACTAAAGGGATTCTGTGGAAGCACCCTGCCAGAATATTTGGTTTGCCTTCCAAAAGAAGTATACATGTGAGACTTTAGCATGCAGCCAGGTCCAATCCTCAATGGCAGCTAGGACACAGCCTGGGTGACCCAGCAAATGGGAATGAAAGTTGGACCTGTCCTGTACGTAGAAATTTTCTAAATGGGAAAGGTATTGAAGATTTCTTGTAAGGCTGAGCAGATCCCTTTTCCTCATGCAGATCAGAGTTCACTTCAGATATTATTTTAGTACTTGACTGACTCTATTTTTATGTTTCTGTGGTTTTTCTGTAGCCTCTTAGCTAACCTCAGCAATTTCTGAAGGCCACTGAAGCACATGTAACATGGAAGGAAGACCTCAGTCTTTCAAGAATGTTAATACTGTACTAGTTTCTAATTTCTAAAGAGTTATAATGTCCCTGTGATTCTTTCATCTTATTTGAATAATGTATCAGGAGTTTTTTTGTTGATGGGCTTTTTGTTCTTCCCCCACTCTGTCCTTCTTCAAAGTAACTGGCACTATTTTTGTGAATAGCTCATCCTGAATAGAAATTTAAATGTTGAGAACTACCACTAAAATACACAAATTCCTACTTCAAACCCCCTTTTTACATTATTTTCTGCATGTACAAACTTTCCCATGTTTTCTCACAATCAAGAAGTAAGAATAATAATTAGCTCGATGAATATTCATGGTAATTGCTCTGTTATTTTAACATAATTTTCATGGAACATCTATTCATTGTTCCATGAAGAAACTGAAGCCATGAAAAATAAGAAAGCTTGTAGTGTTGATATAAACAAAGAAATGGGAATAGGCGTGAATATGAACAAAACTATTTGAATGGTATTTATTTTCCATTTAAAAGCTGTGAAAGTAAAATGCCATGCAATAAATACTTCTGTATGGACAGTTCAAGGAAACCTTCTTGATTAAATTGACGAATTAGTTTAAAATTATTATTTATTTATTTATAATATATTAAATGGATTATTCTACTCTCCCTTTTGGCTTTAATGCTCTGGAAACACTTCATTCATAACAATTAAAGCTGTATTACACATAAACCCATATAATCAACATACGAATGGAGAAAAACAGTATTAATGTCAAGAAGCCAACAATTAAATTATCTTTCGGAGGGCAGGGCAGGGAAGGTAAAGGAGGGGAAGGAAAGGCAAGGCAATGCCAGGCAAGGGACGTACATACGGCATAAACATCACCCCTGCAAGGGCAGACATGCAAGTTAGAAAATGTCATGTAAAAAGATCTAAGTATTTCAAATTTTCACAATTTAAAATCAGTGTCATAATACTTAGAAGTATTTTTAATTCCAAAAAAAATCAGTGTTCAGTTATGAATAGACAATAAGGTAGTTCTCATGCCTGTAGATATTGTGCTAAAGCATAAAGTGAAATTAATATAAAGAATTATGGTTGTTAAATGTGGCGAAGAGCTTTGATACTAAGCTTAGGCACTGAAGTAACTATTTGACACCTGATTACCCTGCCTAAGGTTTTAGCACCTTTAGAGAGAGGCCTTAAAAAACCTAAATGAACAGCAGTGGGATCACATCACAAATATTAATGGAGAGATATGTTTAAGCCTTATTATTATTTTTTAAAACCCTTCTGTGTCCAAACATCTTTCCTAGTCCTCATTACGGAATTTTTTCTTTTGATATAACTGAAGACAGAAAATGTTGTTTTAAAAGAAAACCTTTTGGAAAGCTTCTAAACAGATGCATATTCTTTTACCCAGAAACTTATCATTTCAGTGTGTTCAGAATCCCGAGGAGCCTTTATAATATATCAGTATGTTTAAGTGTACAGTGCAAAAAGCTGGTCCGTAAGCCTCTCAAGCGATTATTTTTGACACAGACCGTGTCACTAGCAGCCATGTTTGTTGAATGTATATATACATGTTAAAAAATATCTCTGTGCATTTACTTGTAATATTTATATAAATAAATAATATTGAAGATTTATTTTGTATCTATGTATTTCTACATATTTAAAAATCACAAATATTAACAGCAGAAATTCCATCTATTGCATAGTATATTTTTCTTTCTGGTTCCTTGAGAAATAAAATCTTACACTTGAATTAGTCTTTTCCTGTTTTAACAGTAGCAAGTCCTTTTTTTGCATTTCAGTAAATCCCCCATGGATCTTATTCTCTTGTCTTTTCTTAATTACTATAGGCAGGTATTTGAATGTGGTAGTCATTGTATATTTCAATATAAATTGCATACAGTTAAGAGAACAATTTTATAAGTACCTCTGTGGTACATTAGAAGCAACATGACTTCTTTGTAAGGCATTAGACATCACTCACTCTTGTTTGGTGGTGACACACTGTTATAGATTGTGGTACTCTAGAGAATCAACATCTCCTGATGATTCACCTTTAATTGCTGAAGTTTATCCTGTCCTACTAGCATGTCAAAATTTTCTTCAGTCGTGAAAGATATATAATACCATAAAAATAACAATAATATATTAAATTATTATCTAATGAACCTTTTTTGAAAAGGCAATTTTTGGAAACCTTTGGAAAGTACCTGTTTTTTTAGTTACTCAAATGCCAGGAAATAAAAAGTAGGAGATAGTAATGTTTTCCTATTGCACCATTCAAGATATGTAACAACTGCAAATGCTGAAACAAAAGATGTTGTGACACATGATGGACAAAAACCAAATCAAGCCAAACCAAAACCAATGAAACAAAGCAAAAAAAGCAACACAGTTTTTTAATTATATAAAAATGGGTCACTTGAGGATGTAAAAAATTTTACCTGAGACAGGAATAAAACATCCTGGAGACTAATCCGAAGGAGAAATTGACTAGTAAGGTTTATTATATAATCTTAATTATTTTAAAAAGTGTTTTCACATTGTTCAACTAAATAAGAGGAAATAATTAATTTTTACTATAGTCTTTTTCACACCCTGATTTTGTAGCTTAAATTAAAACAACAGCGGCCTCAGCAAACCTGTGTTAGATTGCTAAAGTACAAATTCACAGAGTGTGTTCTAAAACCTGTTTGTGATCTGAGCCTCAGTCAATACGGTTTACTGATGACGGTAGAATGCCATTTAATTAAGAAAGCTCATGGAGCATTTTGGTGCAACTTAAACAATGATGATCTTGGTTCTAGTGTCCAATTCACTCAACAAAATATGACAGACATTAATAACTAAGAAATTACACTCTACTGTGTGACAGCAAATAGTTCACTCTGTACTGGGAAACACCATCTAGCTGTGAACAGAAGTTATAGAGCAACATATAAAATCAATAGACTCAATTCACCTATGCCCTACAGCATACCTTCATGATTTTCGATAGTTATCTTTCTACCCAGCCTTTCTTTACGACTGTCTTTGATCATATCTTTCTCTTTTCGCCTACTATATAATGTAACCAGTATTTGCTTAGCAGTTTATCAGAGATGCCCAGTTTAAATCTGAAGGCTTTCTTCCGCAGCAAAAGATCCTAACAGAATTCATCTAATGTCTACACTGACAAACTACAAGTAACCTTTATGGGTATTAGGTCAGGTCCCAGATCAGCAGAGCTGTCTAGAAAGAACTGCTAAATTGCAGCTAGTAGTCTGGAATGGACTGACTTCAAAAATAGCTTTTTTTCTTACTTTGAAGCACTATACAAACTGCTGTCTCTCCATCTATAGCCTCTAACACTGATTTTGTGACAGTTCAGATCACCTTGAACGTTTAATGTCTTTTAGAAAAGATGTACTGGAAGCAGAAAGAAACACCAATTTTATCTCTTTAGTTAGAAATAAAACAAAACTCCAAATACAGCATTTTAACAAAAATCATCACAAGATTTTGAAAATTTTTTCCCTATGAACCAAGAAACACCAGCCACAGATAAATCATTAGTTTACAGCTTTGAAGTAAAAATAGTCTTTTAGCTCATCTCCACTCCACAAATTATTCCATAAAGAATTTCTGAATTTCCTTCCTGAATCAAGAAGGAGAAAGAACAATGCATTAATTGATATGTTTACATTAGAAGATCGTAAGAAATTAGTAACATAGCTGACACTTTAACGAATAATTATAACTTTTTTACCTCATCTCTTAAAATAATAGATATTGGATATTTTAAAAATTGGGTGTTCCTTTTTAAGAATTATCTTTCCAAGTTCTCTGTCAACCAGAGTACAGACTGGGTTTATGACATAAAATTCATATAATCAAAACAACTACTGTTGGAATGGGTTTTTTCATGTGAATAAATATTTGCAAGTGTAAATTTCCTTTAACTAAAAGTTCATTTGTCCTCCATTTCCCCCTGATTTCAGACTTTCCATTCTGCAGTGAAATCAGTTGTTCAAACTCTGACTGATAGTGGCACTAACTATGTATTAGTACAAATCAGGGAGCAACTCAGATTTAATACTTTTTAATGTTAATCAGTAACAGGGACATCAAATAAAGCTGGAGTCTCTAGAGTGGAGGGATTGGCCACCTTACCTAACCCTATGGAGATAGAAGAACCAAAAAACAAAGGCAGAGGAATCCTCTCACAATATCTAGATAAGTTGTAGAATTCAATGTTACAGAATGTTGTGGTATATATGGGCTCCAGGGATGGCAGGAAAGTTCACAGAAAAGACACCTGTTTTGTTGCTGTGAACACACAGATACTATATCTGGCTCAGAAACTTCCTGATCTACAAATAATTGAAGGTTGAATTAAACTCCCAGAAGTAAGGCTGGCCCGTTTCTAATACTGTTCTACATAATTGTAGCTTTTAACACACTAGGAGTCAATAGATGAGCATGACGAACCCTTGGTCTGATTCATAATGAAAAATCTGCTAACAAATAATCCCTGAACAGTTGTTAAACCTATTTGGTTATGTCACTATCCAAAAATATTTTAAAAATCTGATTATATTAACAAGAAGGATTCTTGGAAACTGCCAATGATTTTGCTTCCTCAAACAGGAGGTAGATAATGTACTAGATTTTTTTGTTTCAAAACCTAATTACAAAATATTTGGTATTAAAAAAATTTAGTCTGCTCTTCTGCTATCATTAGCCAATGCCACCTTAATTTCAATGTACAGGATAAAATTTTATTCACAATGGAGACACCTGATATTTCTTTCGACAATTTCGCACCTTAACAAAAAAAGGTTAATGCTGAAAAAAATGACCTTTACATGTACATAGACCTAGCCACACATAGTAAACGTTATACTGTTTAAACAATATATTTTTCCATGTTTGCTCATTAGTTATATTTTATTTTCTCTTGGATTAATTATTCCATCTGAAAATTGCATATATACAGGAAAATAATCTCAGTTAGTAACAATAAAACTACACTGAGGATTCTCAATCTTTTAAAATTTTCAGGCAATAAAATATAGGGGTTTGGTAAACAGAGTTTTCCTTTCCTCTTCCTTTTGCTAGCGCTTCAGTTCATTTCAATTGCAAGTTAAGCAAATATTTCACAGGAAATCTGTCTATCTGATTGCGATAACCCTAAATTTAAATTTCTGAGTTCAAGTGCACATAATATATATCCTGAGGTCTTCAGGGATATCTACAACACATCACTTGTACTCCAGTAAAAATTATATCTGCCTTTATCAGTGGGATGCCCTGGTCCTGGCTCTGTCCCCTCAGAGAGGTGGCTCAGCCTCACCATGGCCTGGGTGTCAGTGGTTTAATCCCTGCCCTGGGACCAGCGACTGCTGCCTCCCCTGCTCCATCTTCAGCTCTGTTCCCCTCCCACAATCACCTCCTGAAAAACCATCCCCTTTTGGGGACCTGGAGCTGAGGGCTGAGGATGATGGAGGCACCAGAGTAGCCCAGAGAAAAGGGGGTGTCCTGGGAAGGTGTGTTTTGTGCAACGGTTTCTTCTGGTTTGTTACTGTGCTACACGTGATGGTCCCTGCTCTGCAGTTTATCATCTAAATTAGTCACCACTTGTCATGACTAGCTTAGTGATTTTTCTGCTGAAATAATGGAAATAAAGAATAGTTTAAATACATTTAATATTGAAGTAGAAAGCCTTGGCTTTGACGGGAATAATTGTGCCATTTTGTGTTTGGTTCACAGAAAGAACTTCAAAGAGTGATGAACAGCCAAATAAGTGACCTCATGACAATCTGCTTAATTAGAATAAATTAGGAGAAAGTATTGTTTTAGCAGAAGAAAATCACTAGAGTTGTCTTTAACAAGACACTTAATTATATACATCAAGGGGAATTTCTTAAGGGACATCTTTTTTCTTCATCTATGTAACTCATTTAACATATTTCCATCTTTGTAAATGTGACTGGGGAGATACATCAAACTGGATAAATTAGATCTAATTTCATCACCCATATAAACTTTGTAAAAGTTCCAACCAATCAAGAAAGATTAAATCCCAAAGCTGATTTTGACTCAATAAAAATTACATTTTATACTTGTGATGAGTGACTAAATTCAGGTGTGATATCTTAATGACATACTGAAATGAAAAATTGCCATCATTTTACAGTTCAACCAGATGATATTCAAGAATCATAGTAATACAGATTTGAAAAACAAAACAAAATGTAACCAAGAAGAATGGACCAATCTTATTTTACCGTTAGGATTTTTTTTCTTTAAATCACATGACTCAAAATTTTAATTTAGGAGATAAAACACACTGGAAGTTGGGACTACTATATACATATATATTTTGTTTAAAAAAAAAAATAGATACATTGCAGGACAAGGAACAGAAGAACTGAAAGTTAATCTACCTTCAGGACTGTATGAATTACCTACCTAAACACATAGAGATAGATGCATTGTCACATATACATGTATTTACATACACAGGAATATACAGAATACAAATAATCTTATATATAGCACCAAAAAATAGAAAAGAGAAATCCTTACATGTTTAGTATGTATTCCAATATTTCATGGCACCCTCTCCTACTATTATCTGAGACAACAAGTTACAAATAGAAGCTGTCAAAAAAAAAGGGGTACTATCATAAATACTTCTAAGTATCAGTCCTGAGGGGTATTAAATGCTGATGAAAAAAGCTTGAAGACTGAAAGAACTAATTCTAATTATTTTATTTTGATGCAGTTTACATAGGAGTATTGGATCATGATACTGGCTTGTATTTTAAATCAAAACAATTCAGAAAAAGACTGGAGAATTGCTTTCATAGTAGTTTCAAAATCACACATGTTTAAATAAATTTTATAAAGCAAGTTTATCTTTTGTCCAGTGTAGAGAGTGTACTGTAAACTGCACTGTTGATTCAAATTTAAAATACCAAGCCTAAAAAGTCACCATAGTAAGAAAAAAAGTTAGACTATGTATTATTTCTTAAAGGATTCTACCTTGAAGTTATTTTTCATGACTGAAGGCCTTTTCCTCTCCTGAACTAAGTTATCAGCTAGAACTTTTTATGGAAAAGCTCACAAAATGAAGCTAGAAGCTAGATTTTTTAAGAAAGTACGATTTCATTCAGTATGTTGCGGTTTTTGGGGTTTTTTTCTTGTCATATCATCTTCAGATCTATTTAATTCTTGTGGCTAGAAGTATTTGGATGTCCTCCTGGCTTAGTGACATAATTTTAAATTTTCTCTCTTTTTTAATTTGTTTCACATTTAAGTTGCGCCCTGATGGGTACATTCCATCTGCTTACCATGCAATTGACAAATAGCTTGCAAATTAATGATCTCAAGCTGTGAGAAACCTTTTTCTCTTGAGTTCAAAACTCATCTGAACTCAATGTTTAAGTTCCTGACATTTTTGAGGGTCTGAAATGCCATTAGTGAGCTAAATAATGAGGCACATTTTGAAGTGGTTTTAGTGTAAAACTGTGTAATAAGATGTCCTTGTAAGAAGACTGTAATTTTTTGTTGTGTTACCATTGCATTTTTCCCCCACAAAACTGTATATACAACTCCAAGCTATTTTTGTATCTTCTATTTACATAATACCACTTGGTAGGTGAAGCTATATAGGCCTTGTAGCTAATGGATTGACCACTGACAAATCAATGTGATGTCTCATTTTCATCAGGAAAAATGAAATCAAGAGATACGGAATATTTTCTTTACATCTTATTTTCAAGTTCCTAGTATAAATAATCACTTGTGACTCAGATAATAGATCCTAATTTTTTTCAGAAACCAGATTAAAACAAGGAGACTTTTATGCCCTTGATAGTATGTGTATTGATTAGGTTGTAATGGGGCACATTGGCACTGGCTTTCTGCAATAGGTAAACACAGCATAAGATCTTTTTAGAGAAACCACACTATTTTGTAGCAACTAGAGATGTAAAAGGAACAGTAGAGTGTCTCAAACATCTTTAAAAAGTTATGTTTAGATTTCTGTATCCTCATTTTGGTCAACACAGCTAATTGCAGTAAATTAAAACTGTGCCACAGTTGCAATGATGGCCACCACAAATTAATTACATTAACATTATTGCATAAAGAGCAGCAAATGTCCCAACTGTATCTACAAACTGCAATTTATTTTGCAAGCTAGCATGGCCTTGGAGGTCAGAGAGTTGATTTTTGATGAAACTACACTGAGAGATGTATTTCAGAAGCACATGTAAGATACTTAAACTGCTAAGGGCTTTTTCTAGCCGTGGTAATTGAAAAGACTCTAGCCAAAGCAAATTCTTCTTACAGTCAAAATATTAAGGCTGAAGGGATACAATCAAGGTGCCCACTACATATGAACTGAGCTTCGCCAATTACTTTATTGACTACATTGCAATTCACCACAATGTGATTTTGAATACTTTGCCCCCACACAGGTACATATACCTCAGTTGAGATATCAACCTTGAACTGAAACCAAGCACAGAAAAACAAAAAAAATTGTAGGTGAAAATAAGAAAAAGAACACAATATCAACTAGTCATCTTGAATAATTACTCTATTTTCAATTGTTCTAATCTGAACAGCCTCAGGGTTTTCATATGATCACACCTCCCAAAACGGTTATGATCTTCATTTTCCTTAGATGCACTAGAGAACTCTTTTAGACTCATCTCTCTTCTATTGGATCCATTATCTAGGAAATCACTGAAACTATAAAACTGAGAAATGTTCCTGAGCCTACGACAGAAAAGATCAAGTGAGGAAAATTTTACACTAGCATACAAGTGTTCTAGACAACAGTACTTTAGAAAAATATTTTAGCTTCTAGTCATATTACAGTATCTGAATCAAAATCACTTTAATCAATTATGCTTCTTAGAGCTTTCTTTTGAAATACAAAAGAACGTCTTAATCTTGTTGAATTATCTTTACAAATTTAAATCAGCTCTCCAGTTCTATTTATTTTTTTCTCCTGATAAAAGCAACTCAGTTAACACAACTATCCTATTAATGCAATTTGCTTATTTAAACATTCTGGATTTTGTTTTGAACCTTCAGCTCTGAAATCTGAAGTCTTCTCTAAGAGTTTCATAAATTTGCATATAGAGCAGGTTATCTTTGCATTTTACCTCTGCAAACCTTATAGTATGTTCCAGTTAATTATGAAGTTTATTTACATTGTCTCAATTTTTGTGTTTGTGTTTATAAATCTCATGAAACTGGAAACCCTTAAAAATGAATTTTGGCTATCCATGCATTGAGGAATCTTCTACCCACAAAATCTTGGCTGGCAAAGGCAGAAGTGTTTATTAGCACTGTAGTCTGTCCTATTCACTCTAGAATTCCTTGAATTTCATATGAACAAGCTAAATGGATGAAGATGGGATAAGTCTGGATGAAAATTTAATTTTAGAATTTAATTTTCTTTATTCTGAAAAAAAATGACACAAAAACCCACAAGGCTGTGAGATGGCAATTGCAGGTACATCTTCTGATGTCAAAGCACGGTGGAAAAAGGCAAGGACTGTATGAAAGAATAGAAGGTTTTATTTTCACAATAAAATCTTTATTATGAAAGATTTTTACATGCATTGAAACACTGAATAAGAAAAGTATTTAAAATGTTTCTTTGTTTAATTTCAAAAGCACTTCTTTGCATAGGAGACATTCCTTATTCAATATTTCTTCTTTGTCCCAGGAGAACATAAAATAATGTAATGAAAATTGTAACTTTTCACAATTTATTTTGCTCTGTCAAATCACCTTACATATATGTTATAAATTTAACTCAAATATTAAAACATTTAATCAGTAAGAAAAAGAGAGAGTGAGATTCTTTCATGAAATCCTCACAGGCCAAGTCAAGAATTGTGGCTCAGATGAATAGAGAGTGGGATGGATTGAGAACTGGTTGAGGTCATGGAGTCTCCCTCACTGGAGATATTCAAGAATCATCTGGGCACAGTCCTGTGCCACGTGCTCTAGGATGACTCTGTTTGAGCAGGGAGGTTGAAGAGCTTGACTGACTGTGGTCCCTTCCAACCTGACCCATTCTCTGATTCTTTGATTCTGTGATACAGGAAAAGAAACAATGCATAATTCTACTAAGTGCATTGGAGCTGGGAATGCAGATTTGCATCATAGTGAGACTACTTTCTGTGAGGCAGGAATAATTAATAATTTAATCATTTATTTGAACTGCTCATACATCCACATAAGTAAATACATCCTGTTTTGAAATTTATTCCTATAAAACTTGAATTACAGCTTCTTTTCCACCATCTTGGAATTTAAAAATATCAGTTACAGTTGGTACCATTTATTGTCTCACATTATAAAAATTATTAAAAGTAATACAATTTTTTAAAGTAATAATTTTTTAAAAGTGTCTTATAATTTGTCTTCCTCTAGGATACATAGTTTTTTCAAAGTCCAGTTCATGTTTTGCGCCCCTGATATATACTCTGTTAAACATCTCCATGATATCTCAAGTGCCGCAATAAGTAGAAAAAAAATGCTATTAACAGCCTAGAACACAATATTCTGATTTTTATCAAAGGGCTGTGTAATCTTACTTGAGAAGGATTCTACTGCCATTTCATTTCATTGTCTTAATTTTCCTCCTCCACAGTTTTCAATTTTAATAGAAGTCATCTCAAAAAATTAACAGTAGTATGAAAACGGACTTATATAATAATACTAGCCCAGAACTCAATGTTGATTTGAAGAATTAACATTCTAATATAATTCGCTTTGGGTTTAATGTATTCTCCTTTTTTAGTTTCACACAGTGCATATCTAGTATTGCCACATTAATATTTATCAGAGTTACAAATATGCTGATATTATAAAACCTCCCACCTTCTGACTCTATTGCAAGGTAAAATAAAGACATTCTTCTGCAAATGGGTTAATTGCTGAAACAGGCACAAACAGGGATTTATCATAGAATAATTTGGGTTGGAGGGAACCCTTAAAGGTCATCTAGTTCTAACCCCCTGTCATGGACAGGGATACCTCCCACTGGACCAGCTTGCCCACGACCCCATCCAACCGGACCTCAAACACACTCCGGCGAAGAATTTCTTCCCAATATCCAGTCTAAATCTACTCTATTTCAGTTTGAAGCTATTACCCCTTGTCCTGCATCTACACATCACTGTAAAGTCCTTCTCCATCTTTCTTGTCAGTCTCCTTCAGGTACCGGAAGACTGCTATAAGGTCTTCCTAAAACCTTATCTTCTCCAAACTGAACAGCCCCAAGTCTCTTAGCCTGTCTTCATAGAAGAGGTGTACCAGCTCTCTGATCTTGTTTGTGGCCTCCTCTGGACATGCTCCAAGAGGTTCTTGTCCTTCTTATGTTGGGAACCCCATGAGAGTGGAGTATAGGGGCAGAATCACCTCCCTCAATCTGTTAGACAAGGTCTTACCTCAAGTTCCAGGCTGCAAGTGCACATTGCCAGCTCATGTTGAGCTTCTCATTCACCAACACCCCAAAGGGCTAAGGGCTCTCCTAAGGGCTGCTCTCAATATTTTCTCTGCACAGTCTGTAATTCTCCTTGACTCATTTAACTTCCCGAGATAGGCACAGGCCAACCTCTCATGCCTGCCAATGTCCTTCTGGATGTCATCCCTTCCCTCCAGCATGTTGACTGCACCACACAGCTTGGTGTTGTCTTGCAAACTCGTTGAGCATGCACTCAATCCCACTGTTGAAGTCACCAACAAAGATATTTATTGGTGCCAGTCCCAATACTGACCCCTGAGAAATGTCACTCATCATTGGCTCTCCACTTTGACATTGAGCCATTGACCAATTTTTTGAGTGACAGCATTCCAGTCAATTCCAAGCTAGTAATGGAATTGCTGGGTTCAAAAATTGCAAACTCCTTCTGTGGGTGACCAGACAATATTTTAATTTTTAATACTGTACATCAGCAGTTGATGGACAGTCCTTTTTCATTTTACTTGCTATTTGTTGTCTGACATTGTTTCATCTATTTCATATGATTTAGCAGCTTTAGTGAGTTTACAATAAGTTCCTTTAAATAATTAGATTTTAAATAGCAGAAAATTGAGACAGTGGATTAAACTCCAGCAAATATGTCTTCCATCTACTATTATTTTAGGTCATTTTATTTTTAGTACTTATACCGTTCCTTCCAGGCCAAAGATTCGTGCAGACACAGAGCATATAGCTCTGACTGTAAGCTGTGATTTATAACCTTATCCATTAATACAGTGAACAAAGGCTGTCATGTATTCCAGGGGTATAGCTGTGATAATGAGCACCATTGGCACAACATAAAGTTTCATGTCTGCCTGTACTCCTATTTAAATATACATTATGCAACATATGGGAGGCATATGTGGGTTTGCAGTCATTTCTGTCAAAACATGACATTAAGGTCCCAAAGATTTTATCACTACTGTTTGTTTGGTTTCTTAATACAAGATGCTTTTAAACAACACTATCAGGTACTTCTGGCTATGTAGTAGATTCTATGGATTTCTCAGAAAAGAAGCTTGAATAAATGACGTTTATGTTAGTAGTGAATAGACACAGAATGGCTTGTTATGTGTCATGGAATTTTCATTCAGAGGAGGAAGTGAAAGTTCTTCCTTCTATTTTTCAGCAGAAAATAATAAAATAACGAAAGAAATTTTGTTGTGAATTTTGTTTGTTTTCAACTCTTTAACTGCAAATCCCTTAGAAAAAAAAAGAAAGAATAAGAAATTTCAAGAAGTTATTGGTATTCACTGTCAATTTCATTTTCATCTTCCACACAATTAAACTTCCAAGGACATGTGGACAATATCTTTTTGATACAATTCCTATCAATTATTCCTAGAAAGAATTCGGGAAAACTAGTCTTTCAGATACATGACATAATTTAACAGGACTTTTCCTTTAGACATCTTTTTACTCATTACAAACACAAACGTGTGTAATTTAAAAGTGATTAGCAAGTTTCATTTAACAAGGGACAAGTTTCATGTTTTAGCTTAATAGATTACAGAAGCTGTGGCTATTTTTTTTTTGCTTACTGTGAGCTCAATGTAAAAATAAAATATATTCCACATTTAATATATAATGCTGTAGGTGTGGCTCTGAATGTTAATTTTACTGCTTTCATCTTGATTTTCTAGGTGCCACCTTTAAACTAAATTTAAAAAAACAGTTGACAACTCTTATCGTGTTTAAGCAAATATTTAAGTCCCACTAAAACAGCAGAGGTACATGCTGAAAGTTAAAACCATGTGTTTTGTTCTCCTAAACAGGGTCTTAACTCTAGTCTAAAATCATGTTTTATCAAGACTGTCCACCTCCAAAATAGGAGCTTCAAGCTCCAACCTTCAAAGTTCTCCAATCTTTGTAGAATGATAAAAATATTACATTAACTGTCTCATCTATTCATATAGAATATATTCATTCTAAAGGACGTCTTTATCCACGTGAATGAGAAGAAGGTTATCAAGTGTAGTTAGCATGGACTCACTAAAGGTCAATCATGTTTGACCAACCTGATTATCAAAGAAAAGGACATTGCATAGTGGTGTCCATCACTGATTCTTCTTGACCTGGGCATTGAAAAGGTGAGATTGCTGAGGTGTAGTTTTCAAAGGAAGAAAATAATAAAAAGAGACACATCACCTTTATCAATTAAGTTGTAGTCTAAGAGTTCAGAAGGATGATATAGTTCCAGAAAAGACTGAGAAAACCTTCCAAAGTCATTAAATAAATATCAAAAATACCATTGAAAGTTGTTCCTTGGTAAAAATTCAGGAGGGACCTAAAAGTACAGCTGTTCACAGAAAAAGATTAAAGGATAAAGCAAGAAGTAGAACATCTATAGAAATGGATATGAAACTACTCCAGAGAATAGTTTTAAAGGAGATTTATCCATTTTCCCCATTCTTTTACCATTTGCTTTTAGAAAGCAAGTAGACTAATTCTACGAAAAATATTTTTCACATTATAAATTATTTTATTAAATAAGTTTGTTTACTTAACTTCTTATATGATGTCTATTGTGATGATTACTTTCCTGTGCCAGTCTCAGGCAATTTGGAGGTAATATGCAATGTAAGTCTATATAATGTAAGTCACTATATAGACCCATATGAGTGACTCATACTGGGTAGGCTATTAATGACATTTTCCTATGAAGGGATTGGTGTAAGGCTGGGAATATCAGAAGAGGATAGAAGTTCTTAAAATTAATTTAGTTAATCCAACAGTAGGAACTCACGCCATTGTAATATGAAGTCTTTGTGTGGCACAGTGAAGACAGAGGCTTCCATTATTGTCAAGTTCAAAGCAAGCTGAAAGACAGAAGAGTTTCACAAATCAGAATAGTTTAGGACTTTATTGTTGACTGTAATAACAAATGCCATCTGAAAAATGGTAATGTTCCTCCTGATACTGCTCTGTGCTATGAAGATATGAAAATAGCATTGCTTCAGTACTTGGAGATTGTACAGATTGTATTAAATTTGAAAAGCTACAGAGCAGAGAAATTCCTTGATGTCAAAACATGCTTAACTGGAAAATGCAACCTGACGGTTGAAGTTTCCAGAATAAAAACTACAGTTAAATTTCCCAGTTTTAGAGATTTTTTGAGAACACAAAAATAATTTTAAATACTTAGAAACTGATTTTTTTCTAGTTTATTGATAAAAAAAGCTTTGGTTACTGAAATAATCTAATACTTGCACCTTAAATTTCTAGTGCAATGCCATATTGGGAATATTATCTTGATAAATTGGTGGGTTAATATTTGGTAACACTACAAATGTATACACCTACTCAGACACAGTAGCAGTCACAAAACCAAAGAGAAACTCTGAGAACAGTAGATGGGGAATTGTTGAAGCACTTGGATGAAAGTTTGGTCATGATTGATTTTCAAGACTGTCTACAAATCCACCATCAAAAAAGAACAGGACAAAATAAATGGTTCTTTCTTCAGTATGATGACATACATGTTTCTCTGAAATAGCAGTTGTACAGAAAACAGTGCAGTAAAGGTCTTTTCCATGAAAGCTATCTTGAGAAGAAAGACAACAAATTTTCCAAACCCTGAGAAAGTATACCACTGTTATATTTACAGTTTCAATTGCTGTGTAACGTGAATACAGCTATTGCATCCTAAAATTAAAAAAAACCTCTTAGATAGAAATACTGTACTTTCACACAAAGACATCTTAATACTTTTAATATATGATCTTTTTTGAGTTTTGCAATGTTGATTAGAACTAAAGATTTCTAAAATAGGTAAATTGCATGATAACAAAACCAGACTGATGAAAGTTCCATTTAAGCCCTGAAGTTTAATGAAAAAAATTTGGTTTGCTCAGTTTTACAAATTCATTTATTCCATAGACTAGATGGCTATACAAATGTTTCTTGCTTATGGTTTTTTATGTATATCAAACCACATAAAGCTAGTTGTTTTTCCAAATAGCAACTTATTGTTTCCTTTCCCATGAAAGATTATTTACTCTTTATATTTGTGGGCTTTTTTGTTCTCTGCTTTCAAAAAACAATATAATTTCTTGAAAATACCATGAAAACAAATTTTAAGGATTATAGATTTTTCTTCAAGTATTATGACAGAGAAAAATTAATTAAGTTATTCCATGGTTCTTCATTAAACAGTGCCCACAGTTTACAATCCATCCATTTTCGAAATTATTCATAAAAAATAATTTTTTTCTTTTCGATATTAGGCTAGCTGACATATCTACAAGTATTTGCCATGTTTAAATTTCCACTGTAAACAAACAATTTCAAATGTCAACTATTGTCTTACAAAGGTTGTCAGCAGGAGCATAGGTAGACTATTTCACCAGTTACTGTATTCGCAACTGATATATTCTTATTTTACTGGAACATTGCAACACAGGATCATGAATGACATTTTAAAGAGTCAATTAAATGCATTGTATTATAGAGTTAATTTTACTCTTCAATATTTTGAAGTATATTAATGATTTACACAGAAAAACTAATGTCCCAAATGAGTTCTGTCTGCAAATTTAAAAGGCAGATAATTCAGCTTAATATGAAGATCCAGGTGACATACTATATCAAAAAGAAGAACCTAAACACCTACACTAGATTTTATTCAAGCTTAACACACTTTAAATTAAGGATGCAATCAAAGAACCAAAATTAACCTGTAATCTATTCCTCTATGGTACATAGGAATGCAATTTTCACCTATAAGCTTGTCTATGCTGCTTTATTTTCTGCCACAGGTCATGTCCAAGGTATTGCCATTTGAGAAAAGACAAGCATCTCAGAACCCAGTCCATAGCTACTAAGACTCTTAAAGTTTTTTAAGTTAGCCAGCAGTAAATTTTCCTAAACTTTTGGTTCCTTTACTGTGTTCTTAGTATACCTAACACACCCCAAAAAATGTTTAATACAATTATCATAATCAATTGCCTCTAAGCCAATGAATGCTTGGGGCTGTATAAGCAGATAAAGGCTGCTAGTCTTCAGGCTGTGAGAATAAAAAAAAGTAATTCAAAGACAATAGAAATTTTCGTCACTAATTTGTAAATTACCCTCATCAGGCTGATGAATTCTTCATCCTTCCTGTCACACTGCTGTCAAAAGTATAATGGAAAGCACTTAAGATTAGGGATAGTAATCAAAAGAATGTAAATTCTATTCGTAGAACTCTCAACCAAGATAAGAGGGCCCTGGTTCCTAGTCTTTAAATTGCTTACATATTTTCATTATTCAGTCACCAAACACAAATTAGAAATAATTAGAGACTTGAGTCCTTCACTTGAAGATGGTGTGTTGTAGCCATCAACAATATTAATTTGTGTCTCGGCTTCTGTCTTGCTCTTGGAATCTCACTTCCCTCTGTACAGAGCAACAGATCCGTGAAGCAGCTTGAGTCTTTCATCATGAAAGCTGGAGCTTTGAATACTCTTACGTGAAACCTGGATTTCTGACTTGCTGTACTAACAACTAGGTTTTGTACAAAAAGGGTGAGGAGCCTCCAAACATCTAATTCTGGATGCTTGTCTATCCTTTAGTGATAGTGGTACTAAGCAAACAAAGCAGGTCTTGGACAGAACTGAAACCTTGAGTTCAAAACCATAATCCAAGAACAACTCAGTACATCTGGAGCTGCTAGATACTTCTCTGATGGGTTTTTTTTTTTCCAAAGGAATGGGAGTGATTTAATTCAACCATCTAACAGTTGCGCATTTTTCTCAGCTACTCACCAAGTGAATTCCTTTTAAGACCGGTATCTAAGATTCTAAAGGAAATATAGATGATTTTTGTTTAAGACTGCTTGCCTAAATTTTAGATAGACTAAATGGCTTCTATTTTATGGGATTTCTAACTTATATACTTTCTATTGTGTTCATAGCACAGTTAAGGCCATTCAAATATATTGCAGTCTAGCACTTACCTTACAACTACTCGTGATTGAGGTTGCAGTACAAAGGGCTTTGAAGCTCCCTAGTTGGTGTGGAAAGCACACCTAATGAAAGTCAAAATATGCATTTTCTTGCAGTAGAAACTGATTTTTAGGAAACAGCACACGCAGAAGGAAAGCTGTGGGCGCTGTTGTGCACTATTTTAAACAAACCAGATTAGTGGCTAAATCATCCAGTCAGAAAGAGATTTAGATTTAACTCCATTCTTGGCCTGAAGGGGAGATTTAGAGTGCCAGAAAGAAAATGTTTTAATCCTGGAGACAGAATAATGTCCTATACTAATTTCTAGGGCATATGAACAGGATCAGAAAGTAGGAGAAAGTGACAGTGAAGTGCTATAGAAACAGTTGAAAAATAATATGTAATAATATATATCACTGCAATGTCTTCAGTTTCTGTGAGGGAACATGAACTAAATTTTCCCCAACCAAAAACCTGATGAATGGCATATCAATGACATTTTTTGACTTTCTTAGTCAAAGTAGATAAATATGAAAAAATTAATTCAAACTTATAGGTACTGGGTTTTTTCTTTCTTTTTGATTTTCCTGTTGGAAAACTTCTATATCCCTCTCAAGGTGATATTTTCTATTAATTAAATAAATAAAATAGGTCAAAGACTAGGTTTTCAGCCCTTACCAAAATAGTAACAAATTTGTTCATAGAGTTCACTTTTTTATTGAACTATCAAAAAAAAATATTATGCGACTGCCTCCAAACTGACTTTAAGAAATAGGTTTTCATCACTAATATTATACCCAGACTAAAACTGATAACTTTTTGACACAGTGCAGGTAAGTTGGGCCACAGTCAAAGGGTTATCCTTACAATTAAACTGTATGAACATTTTTGTATTAGTGTTCAGGTCTGTATTGTGTTCCTTTTCCTTTTACTGCTATAGATGTATCTATTGTAATCAACAGTAGTAACATGGCCTTGTAACACCTGTGCTAGGTGAGAATTAGGTAGCCAACTTAACTCGTTAAGGAAGTACATATATATGCTATCAATCAGCAGTATTTCCTTCTTACTCTGGTGATGACTCCATCATTGAGGAGATTTTTCTAAAACACTGGATTTTTATGGTTAGTTCTTAATGCTGCCTTTTGGTTTTTAGAGTCCCTTCAGATGTATAAAAAGCTGTGTGACAAAACAGTAGACAAAAGCCAAGAAATGTGCCAAAACAAAAATCTTTCAGTCTGAGGCATACTTGAACACAACTTTATGGTCTAAGGTATAAATATAGACCAAGAAGGTTGCATCAGAATTAAAAAAAAAATTCACTAGCCTATTAATACAACACATTGAAAGACATTGAAATGATTGTTTGCACTGAATACCTGGGTTTTGCTTGTCACAAAACAGCCTGGCATGGCATGGCATATGTCTCAGCTAATTTCAAGTAGGTAATCACACTGCTTTCCTTGATAATCTCTTAATTTATTAGATTCACTTCTTTCCTGAAGAGACTCTCTGAAACTGAGGCAGAAAATGATAAGAAAAACTGGTAGGAAATCCATGGTAGAACGCTTAAAAATACTCAAAAGTTACCGAATTGAGAAAATCTAAATGTTTATTATAGGAAAACGCACACTGAGAAATTTTAGTTTATGACAGTGAAATACCATCTTGTAAAGTGCATATTTTTATTTTCACTTTTATCGCTGACAAATATCAACAAATAAAATACTTGGCTATTTATAATCTTAAATAGTGCATCCATCATAAATTAAACAAAAATATGGAAAAGGACAGGCAAATCCTATAGCAAGATATTAGATGAAACTTACAGGTTCTTATGTATAGTCTCAATGAATTTACTAAAGCCTATTTCTGAGCATACAAATTTATTAAGATAAAAGCACAAACAAAGTATATATAGATTAGCCTCGTAGGAGCTTTGCTGAATAGGTGGGATCTGATTCACCTTTTTTCTCTATTAACCAATATGGGACAAGTTTGGATTTACTTTCCATTGTTGCCAATAAGAGGAAGTAAAAATTATATTGTTGTACATTCAGTTCAAATCATTAATTGCATTAAAAAGTCTTTCATCAATACCTTCTGATTTTTACCAAATTGATAACCTCAGTAGTTTTTTAATTGAGTTGGTGAAAGGATCAACAGGAGAAAGGTCATGAAATGGGTGAGGTCTCAGGGTGGACTTTTTGCTTTGGAAGAAAATCGTCTGGTGCCTTAAGAAGAGCTTTCCCCATGAGACTTGAAAGTAGGATCTCCTTGTCTCCATTGAGTCAGCTGCCTGTTCCCAGTCCCTGGCTGCACTCTACTCTCCTTGCTGTGCACTCAATGAAGCTGTGCAAGGGAGCAGTACCCTTCTGTCACCAATGCCATTTTGTCTACACCTTGGAGAGAAAAAAAAAAATCTGTGAGTTAAAATGTTCTGTTTTCTTCCCACACAGACAGGGACAAGGACTGTTCAGCGTTACTGATAAAACTTTTTTATTGCTTTAGTAGTTGAAGTAAGAGGAAAAATTAGGAGTTGTCCATCATCATCCATTGCTTATTGTATGTATTGACACAGACAAGAAACATGCTATTAACTAATTTTAGTTTGCTTTGTTCATCTCATTTTACTTTTGGTAGTTTACAAATGTGACTGCCTACTGTGATATGACCCAAGTTTCATGAAATAAGATCCTACCGGGATTCTGCTGCATAAGATGTGTTGTACAGCTCAAAGCATATTAAATATTTGAAATCACAATACTTCTTCAGTTCAATTTAAATAAATGATCCTGGTTGATCATGGGAAATCAGGAAAGTCCAAGGAAAAGGAAGGTGTTTGGAATGCTGGAGTGTAAAGGATGACATGTGATATGATGCCAGTTAATGAAGTGTTAGATTTGCAGGGTCAGCCTAAGCAGGGTCAGCAAGATCCTCCCTCAGTATGTGGCACTGTGCCAAACAGCAGTTCAGTCTTGTGTTCTCTAGGAGATTACAGTTACTCTGTCCCCAGCTGCAATATCTGTAAGGAAAAAAAATGCAAGAGGAAATTTTTTAGGTGTTTATGAGACTTTATACAGTCTCTTTTCTTTTTATGGTTTCTCATTTCTTAAATCTGTGCATCATTTGTTATGGTTAAATTAATTGTGTGTCAGGAAGTTTAATCTGTTAATTAGGCTATGTATACATAACATGTATTGTAATGGTTTGAAATACTTTTGAAAAGCATGGCCAGGACTCTTTTCATAACAGAATGTGGACAGAGCTTAAACTATATTTTTGTTGCACTTTTGTGATTCTGTCTGTTCTAAACTTCCTTTCGTACCTCAGTAGAATATTCTTCCTGAAATGCAAAATAAAATGAACAACCAATAATCTGTGATACAGGACAGTCTTGTGGACTGGAAAAATCAAAAATCTGATGTTATTGGTTATTTACTCACAGAGTAAGAGAAAAAAATGTGTACAGTCTACTATTTTTTTTGTGAATTTGGCAAGTTCCATACTAAGCCTTATGCAACCAGAGAAAAGGAGATTCTAAAATCTAAACATCCCCCTTATAGAATGCTTCCCCTCCTCTGTATCATTTACTCTACACCC
The DNA here is from genome assembly GCA_013398115.1 of Falcunculus frontatus. Lineage (NCBI taxonomy): Eukaryota > Metazoa > Chordata > Aves > Passeriformes > Falcunculus > Falcunculus frontatus. The sequence goes on from VZRV01006234.1 coordinate 105,916, forward strand.
TATATGCCCCCATATTCCATTTATTGTCTCACTCACTCATGCAGTAGCTATATTCATACCAAATAAAGCTCTTAAATAATGGACACAGACAAACACTGATTTGGAAACTAGTCTAAAAAAATCCTTCTCACACTGCATATCCCTTAGTAGCACTAGAAAATCTCTGCTCCCAGCTTAGGGCAATGCATTTCCCAGTTTTTCTTTATTTCCCCAAGAGAGACATTTAATTCTCCAGAAAGGCACTTGGAGCATCTAGACTGCATTTCTCTTAACCCCTCCAGAGATTTGGGAAAACACACAGGGATACTTTTTTCCTAATTTAAACACTTAGGTTACTGTACTTCACAATCTTAGAATAATTTAGAAAGAATTTCTGGAAGTCATTTAGTCCAAGACCTTACTTCAAGCAGCATCAAATAGATCAAGTTATTAAGAACCTTGAGTTTAAAATCTGTCATCTTCAGGGATGGAGATTCCATCCCCAGAGTCTCTGGGAAACTATCCTGGTTTTGGTTATTTTAGTGGTGAAAAACATGATCCTAATATGTAATTTATTTTTCCTAATATCAGAGTTTCTGTCATTGCTATTCATGTCCTCCAGAGCTTCTTGTGCACCACTGCACACCTCCAAGAAGAGTCTATCTCTCTTCTCTGCATAAAACTTCATTAATATTTTCCCTAATCCTGATCTTCTTAACACTGCACAAACTCAGGCGTCTCAGCCTCTTACACATTTTGTGATTAATATTCCTAATCATTGTGATCGTTCTCTGACATACTCATTCCAGTACATCATTATATTTCTCACACCAGGGAATAAAAACTGGACACAGTAGTCCAAAAGCAGACTCACAGCCACCAAATAGCAGGGAATAATCACTTCTCTTGACCTGCAGGCAATACTGTACCTGCAAAGATATTTGCTGCACTCCATTACTTGTAGGTCCTTTTCTCACAGCATTACATAGTCTCTGCTGTCCTTAGATGATACAAATACACTTTTAAATGAACTCCAGAAAACAACTAGAAGGTAAATGAGAATATGGTGTGGCGAGTAGTGTTTATCTGTAGTGACTTACACGTGTCATGCAGAAGGTGAGAGTATGTAATCTCAGTTATACCTTCTGGCATTAAAAATTAATACCATACAATGGTATTAGTATCTCCACTATGTTGTTTTTTATTTACTCTCCAAGCTACTTCTATGAATTATAGTATCTCAATATCTATTATTCCATTAGAGTGTACAACACCACTCTGCTTTGGTACATGTCTCCAGCCATTAAAGAAAAGTGTTTGAATGCAGGCCTTTTCTGTGGCAAACATAAGGTTTGTTGTTGTGGCCGAAAGGTGAAGCTTTGTAAAGGGAAGGCCTGGTAAAATCCTCCTTTGCACTTGCCTGGGGACTCTGCTCTGCTCTGTACTGCCACATGTTGGCTGCAATGTTCCCATTGAGAGAGAAAGTACTCAAGCAGAATTTACCAATAATAATAAATTATAGAGTAGGTAGCAAACTGGATATTATGTAAATGTTTAACATTCCAGAATATTTCACTTTGATTCAAAAACTTTAATGTTTCTACAAAGTAAATTCTTTTTAAGATGTGTGAGAAGGAATCTATACTTTAGGAAAAACAAAATCACCAGAACTCTCCTTCTTACCTAATTTGTGAAATTTATATGGAAAATTTAAAGAATATTCTCCCTTCAAACAACTTATGCCCCATGAGTTTTGCTTTTTTATATACACAAATAAGTGTGCAATAGATTATAGAGAAATTCTGATATAGGTATAAAGTCATGAAGTAAATTATCAAAGTTTTTCCATCAAGTACAAAGAAATAACAGAAATAAATACTTATGTGAGATTCCTTTTTATCTCTGTCTCTCAATTTTTTTCTCATCTTTCTTTTCTATAAGAAAAATTCAGGGAGCATACCAAAAGATAGTGAGGTGCTGCCAATATTTTTGAAAGGATTTTCCTGGAAATTCCCTTTTATCTTGTAATTCTGATCTATCTCAATGGTGTATTTATTTTCAGATAAAATTAGTAAAAATTAGAAAATATTTTCCCTTGGAAATAAGATTTTTTTTTTTACCAATAAATCATAAAAAAGCTTTTAACAACAGCACCTACTTTGAATGTCTGTTTTATTGGGGGCTTTTCTATTTGTGTTTGGTTTGGGGTTTTTTTTGTGCTGTTTTATGGTAAAACCTTTGTATCTGTTTACATTTCTGGTTTTTTGAGAAGCAACCTGTAGTTTTTCCTGCCTTTGAAAAGCATGTCTTATACATCTTATGTTGAAAGGAATAAATAGGTTTGTAATAAAAATGCATTCTAATTTTAAATCTCTTTTTCTTAAGTCCCTTTGTATGCTCTCTTCCAATTTATTTCAAGGCTATTTATTCTGAAAAAAGTAGGACGTTACTTGTCGTCTGCTGAAGATGTAATCCATACTTCAACTTACCTATAATCATCAAACCACACTATAAAAAATACCTACAAGCACAGCTTACCTCAATGTAGCTGAGACCCATTTTTTTGTCTCTTGAAGGTAATCTTATTTGACATTTTCTCCACAGTTAAAGATTGCAGTAAAGTACCGTGCAGAACTAGTATGGTAGGAAAAAAATACAAACACCTGACACATAACTGTCTTGATCACCTTGCTGTTAAAAGTAAAGCTGCCAGATAAAGTCAGATGTAGCTGATCTATCAAGATCTGAAGATTTGGGACATTTTCATAGAGAACTGCTAAACTCTTGTCTTTGCTTTGACTGCCTTCTTTCCTTCCATGTTTTTTCCACAGGGTCTTAACAGAAGAGAGAAGAGGGTCAGGCAGGATAAAACAAAAACAATTCAGTGGAACAGTATCTTGCCCTGCCACAGGCTCTTTTCCCAGCACAGCAGGTTTTCCATCCACTGTGCCAACATGGCCAGAAGAGACAATTAAACCTTTTATTCTTCATAGGTCAGCAGACCGGCTGGTTCTTTTACAATTTCTATGGGAAATAACTCACACTTGGAAAGAAAACAAGTCTCCTATCATAAAAATCTCATTCACTATTGTTCTTCTTCAATTAACAAAATATTAATCAAACGAAAACGTTCCCACAGCATGAAGTATACAGAAATTGCATTAGCTTCAAAATATGTAACTGCTGACTTAAGCAGTCTGTGGACAATTGATTGTCTACTGACTCTTCATGAGTTCTCAATGGTGTCTACTACATGGCTTAAAAAAAAGCACTTATGATCATTTTTAAAATAACATTTTAAAAAATGTAGTTCATTGTGGAAATAAACCGTAGTCCATACTGCAACCTAAGAATTTGAATGTGATCATCTCAGAAATATTTTTAGTGAAATAAATAATTAAAGAGCTACTGGACATAGTTAAGATGTAGAAGAAATCATATTTTTTTTTAATATAATGTAGAGATGCTACTTATATGTAGAAAACATTGAAACAGTTTTCAACATAAGACAGAGCTGAATCTTGAAAAGACTGTGCATCATTCTCAGTGCCTTTTCTATACACACAGGAAACTGTGTTTAGAACTCCATACAGAAATGGTGTTGCTACATTTAAGTTCCAACCTCGTGTGAAAGTTTTTGAGTTCATTATTTCATTCCCAAAAAAGGAGGTGAAATGATCCAGAACACTAATTAAAATAAATCACTATTTTCAAAACCATTGTATATCTTTAATAAAGTAATTAATGTATAGTATATTCCCTCGATTGTTCTACTTTATGAGAGCACTCATTAAAAAATGTCAAACAGCATGTAAAGTTTACTTTTCCTAGGATCAATCACAGTACGGTCAGTCATAAGGGATCTACCAGTACAAGGGGTAGGCTTTGATGACAGACAGACATCCAATCAGCAGGAGATTGCAGTGAGGAAAGCATTAAACGTGTGAAAATTTATAGTCTCAAACTTTTTCCCTTGAGACACTTCAGGAGAAAATCATCAGTGACAGGAAAACTTAGTAAAAATATTATCAGAGGAAAATACGTATAAATAAAATATGAATTAAACACGAAAAATGCACTAGGAGACTGGAGTGTTAATAATTCTCTACAGCATGTGTGTGTACATGTATACAGTACATACATATGTTAAAGCATCAAAGAAATCAGTGAGATTTACATTACACTTGGATACAGCATTGTTGTATGGCATAGATAATGTATAAAAGTGCATATATTACTTGCAACTTTTCTAAAAGAATAGTGTCTATAACATATATGAATAAAAATAATATATAATAATTATTATAAATAATATAAAATAATAACAGTGTATTAGTTATTTCAGAACAAATACATGGAATTTAAATCTGAAAGAACTATTGGCAATTACATTTGTTTCAGCTATTTGAATTAAAAGAAAAATAATCTTGTGACAGATATGATTTTATTATTTTACTTGAATTAGGAGAAAGGAACAATGATGAACGATGATGAAAACAATGGAATTATTACGTTGAATGTGTTTTTAAACTATTTAACATTAAATGAAGTGCTAAGGCAAGCCTAAACCTGTTGCATTGCAGATGTTAAGACAAGAAAATTAGATGAATTGCATTGAAAATTATCAGGGCCATTTGTTAGAGATATCAATTATGCAGTCAAAATAGGAGGTTTTGAGAGTGAGTCTTCACATCCCTGCAGCCTAACAAAACTAATAGATGTACCTTTCTCTTTTTTTCAAGAATTCCTAATATAACTAACATGATTTTGCAGCCTTTTACCATGTCTATGGAATAGTCCATGCAGTATACCGAATACTCAACTAGGCTCACCAGCTGCAAGTTAGACTAGTTTTAAAGGGGTTTTTTCAATAAATCTAACTTCCAATGACATTTTGTAAAAAATAACCGCATTTTCAAGGAAACTCATCATCTGGGATGTAATAAATTCCATTTTTTCTGTATAAAACCTGTTCTAAGCCACTTATAAAATTTAATAGCAAATGGTAACCTTTCAGAACAGAACAGAACACCTAAAGATTTCCTATACGATAGTGCCATCTGGGAAAGTGAACAGTGATACGTTTAAAGTGGGAGATTAGCTCTTTCTGTTTATCTAATAAAAGTTACAATCACTTCTTTCATCACATTTCCTTAGAAATCAATACAGCTGTAAAATCAATCTGCATTTTTAACAGATTCAATTCATTTTCTGTGTAGCTTCCATGTTCCGCATCAGGGAATTCCTGCCTGAAATGAATTCATCTATTGTCTGTGAAGGAGAAACTGGAGAAAGATATCGTGGTCTGCATTATTTCTTTGGCAGAAGTAGTTTGAAAACTATTGCCAATTGAGATGTAGTTTTAATTTTCTTATTTAAACCTGAATTTAGAATTGTTGCCAGTAGATAAGTGGATCAGAATTATTCCCAATCACATAAATACATAAAGTATTTCTTTTTTTCTTCCCTCCGCTTTTTTTCCTGCTGGAGCTACGGCTTAAGGACCTTGCTCCTTTTCAGATAATGTCTGTTTTTTACCAAGTAAAAATATGTCTGGAAGGGTCTGCTAAAACCTGGCATAAACATACATAACTGAATCGATTTCTCAAGTGGCCATCACAACAATAGAAGGGATAATCAAAATGACAAGTGAATTAAAAAGAGCAGAAGTCAGTACACTGTCAGTCTTGTCTGTGCTGCATTATTCTGTATACTTGCTGCTTTCCTTTGCTTCCAAGATCACTTGACCATGTAATAAGTAGATTTTCAATGTGTTGGTACTTCCTGCATTAGCTGATGCTCTGTCATGCAGTGGTGCAATCAGCGATTTTCTACCATTTTCCCATGCAGGCTACAGTGATAAAGTAAATGCAAGGTATTCCTGCCACTACAAAAATGTCTGCTGGGTTTGCTTATCCAGTGTTTTTCCTATGTTTTACACATATTATCCTGTATTTTCAAATGCACCTGCTTTATGCTTCTAAACTGACAGAACATATGCCACAATTGATATTCTGACACAAAAACATGTTAAAATTACCAGGTTTCAGTTACTGGTTGCTTTCATCAGTACAAGAGGCAGTTCAGAAGCAGTAAAAGAAAACACTGATTCTAATTCTCATTAGAATTAGAAATTCTGATTTTGCTCTACATTTGTTTCTCAAGAGGTATCATAATTGTAAGGTTCAGACAAAAGTCTCATAACAGTGGTATGTCAAGCCTAGATTCGTGACAGACCCAAGGAAGAGCAGCACTACCCAAGCTGTAATCTAAAGTAAAAGTGATTAAAGGATGTGGCTGGCCAACATCAGAAGATCAAATACTGAAACCTTCCTGAGTCTTTTGGATTTCAAGGTTTCAACTTTAATCTCTTAGGAGAGAAACGGAAGTAAATTATATGCTGTTCTGATTTTGGGAATGATATTTCCAATTTTCTGTCTAAAGAAGGGCAAGATAAGAATAAAAAAATAATCTAAGGTAAGCTAGATAAGAGGATACAAAGCAACTCAGGAGAGAGGAGATCATGGTTCCATTAAGTGCTTAAGGGTTTACTTCATATTAACAGTTAGTGAGCAAAACATGTGAATGCCTCTTGTGAACAAGGCTCAAAACTTATTTGCCTTGTTCCAGGAAATTTTTACATCAACCAGCTATTTCCTTTGAGCTAAAGACAGTGAGTGATCGTTCATGTAGACAGTCTGCATGGGAGAGAAAACCAAACTTTCAGTCATAATAACTATAGATATTTTTATTTACCAGGAATGAGAACACTAATAAAACTAGCTCTGCTAAATGAAAAAGTAGAGAGTAAAAAAGTAGATTACAAAAATGCAGAAAAGTGGTATAACTCCAGTGAAAGGATAGGTTAAAGACTCATTTTGCTAGGAATGGGTCAAGGAGACCAAAAATTTGATTAAAGCTCAGGAATTTTCTAGCAAATCAACTAATCTAGAAGAGGAAGAAAGAGACCTATTCCCTTGTTGGCCCTAGTTACTGTTGGGTTTGATGTGGACTCAAAACCAAACTGAAGGGAGAATCAAGGTTCTTGGTGGATGTGTATATATATAGATATATATATATATATATATATACAAAACCAGAAAAAAAATAACATTTTTGTTTTCTTTTTTTAATTTGGAAAAAAATCACAATAACAAATCATCAAACAGTTGCCTAAGGCACTATTTTATCAGACACTTCAAACTTCTTCTAATGTGAAAATTTAATTAGGAATTTTTTTTTTTTAAATGTAAATATATTTCCTCTACATAAAACAAATAGTACTGGGATGAGACACTTGCTGAAAGAGTTGTAAAAGGAAACATTTTTTATGGCATGCATAAAACCTGTATGCCTATATTATATTTATTAACTATTCTAATAAAAAACAATGCCAGAATCAGAAAGCTATTCTTATCTTCAATAAAAATAAGTAAACTAGACTAAATCTCTTATTTTTCTATTTTCCCAATTAATCCTATAATTCTTTTGAATATATTTAGTGCAGTGCTTTGTCATGTCAAAGGTTACAAAATCAATCTAATTTTCTTTATCATATTTATCTGTGAAATACATCTTCCATCATAATTTTAATAATTAAATCTGTCATCATTTAAGATACTTATAATATTTCATCTTGACCTCAGTGAGATAAAGCTCAGTTTATGTGTTAAATTGGGATGAGATTTAATAGCTCTTTGATGCTCAGATCTCTAAAATGGGAGAGATGTTTAATTCTGAATGTGGAGTTAATAATGAAATCTATAGGAGATTATACTTTCCAACTTCAAAATTCTCTTCTTTACATCAGACTCTCAAATTCAGTAGACTAATTCATCAAACATAAACATGAAAAATATATGGGACAAATTTTTAGAAATAATGTTAATATTGTTCTTTGTCCTTTAGTACTCATCTGTGGCACAGCAAAGAGAGCTTTAAGAGAGACATATTTGTCTTCTCTTTTTTAGTTTTAGTTTTATGGTGGAACAATAAAATTTTTGTGGTAATATGGTCTAAGTCAAATCTTGCAGAAAGCAAACTTTCAATCTTACATGGATTATTTTTGTTACAGCAAATTCAGAGCAACATTATATGTATTTACCAGTAAATACAATTATAAGTAATATAATTATGATGTAGAATAATACTCACATGGCATGTAGCTTGCAGTATATAATGTTATGTGAAAAACAACTGTAATTATTTCATAAATTATACGTAGTAGCATCAGGAAAAACAAGCATAGGAAAAGTAGGTTATTATTAAGGTATAATAACCCTTAGGATGTCTCCACCAGAATCACAAGGGAGGATACTGTTGTGCAGTGGAAACTAGTGTTATGATCCAATTGTTATTAAGGTTCTTTGCAAATTCCTCTGCCCGAATTAAGGTGCAAATGAGAGCATATGCCAGTGGCAATAGTAAGAGGTTTATTTGATGGTAAATATGTGAGAGAGAGAGAGAGAGAGGAAG